>PVKZ01006535.1:0-33649 GCA_004027375.1 Macroglossus sobrinus | reverse complement strand
AACTCCTACACATGCATCAAAGCCCCAGCCGAAGTCCCCCGCCCTGTGAACTGCCGCTAATGCGGGCAGGCCCCTTTGTAGATTCCCTCTGTGACAGCACCCAGTACTCTGCAGGTGCCACTTCTGGTCCACGCCGGTGACACGGGGCCCAGCACAGGGCCTCCCGTGGCACAGGTGCTTAGCTGGTGGGGAATGAGTGATGTACCTGCGCTCGTAACAGACAGGTGCACACGGGTTACGGAGAAACGTGTAGCAGAGCGCAGATGGGCCCCAGGGTGGCTCGTGACATGTCGCGAAAAGCCACCAGCAGCTAGTCTTCCTGGACGAACAATGTTAAGAAACCACATACAACCGGCTGCACGCGTGGGGGTGGGTCTTATTGGGTGTGACGTCAGCAAGAGTAGGGATATCCAACCTTCATCTTGCAAGTCTCTTAAATGTTCGTAAAAGGCGGCTTCGCGTATCCAGCCTCGCAGATGACTTTCTCAGCCATGGGACTTTGTTCAGTGGCTCTCAACTGGCCCTTTAGCTCTCTCTTTGAAGAAGAAGGATTCTGTCCTCGGTAGAGTGGATTCCGCCTTCAGTTTGGGACCCACCCATGGGCCACCACCGGCCAGAGAAGCTTCTCGCCCAGAAGCACACACTCCCGGAGCAGAAGGCACCGGCTACGTGCTGAGCGCCACCACGTCCGAGTACGCGCAGTATCTCCGTATTCATTCATCTGTTCATCTAGAAAGTCCTGGTTGACACCGTGACTCATGAAAGTGCGTGCACACCTCATGATGTAGAGATACCCACGGCACACTAGCGTTTGCCAGTGACAGAAACCTCTCAAAGCAGCTTAAGACAATGAAGAAAATGCTTCGTCTCACTTCATCAGCCTTCAACAAGGGGAGGAGTGGCGCGGGCCTTGGGGATGGCTGGGTGCTCGCTCTCTCTCTCTCTCTCTCTCTCTCTCTCTCTCTCTCTCTCTCTTTCTCTATCTCTGTCTTTCTCTCTCTGGAGAGGGAGAAATTTTTATATTCTAAAATTCTCCTTTGAGATTCTGATGGTCACTCTCAGTTGAAAGTCACTGATCTATATGTATCAAATATGCTACATGGATACAATATATCAAATAAACACATTCAAAGTTCCCAAGAGGGCTGCAACGAGCTAATAACGTACACCCCGCGTAGATGTCTATTTTGTGTGTGTGTGTGTTACTTTTAAGGATATGCAGGTGATAAGAATTGGAACTCATCGTTAAGGAACTGCTGTTTGTGAGAGCCACAGACACGCATAAAAAGTGACAGTGCAGGACACTGTCTCGGTTACCTAAGTGAACACAGGGGGGAGCACCCGTGAACTTGGACTAATTAGTGAAAGTCTCTTCCTCTGAGCGGGTGTCTGCACTGCATCTTGAGGGATGAGTAGAAACTCGCCACTTCCATCAGGTGAAGGAAAGGCATTTGGTCTCTCTCGAGGGGACTGGATGGATGCCTGAGAATCTGGTTAGAGCCTCGTCCTGGCATGGGTCACTTTGAAGTCAGGCTTCGTGAGTTCAAATCCCGTTCTTCGCACTTAGCATGCACATGACCTCGGAGCGCTACCCCAGTCACATGCATTTCTGTGCCTTCATCTTCTCAGTTATGAAAAGCAGTTAGCAACCTCGTCCTCACGGGTTGCTACGGAGGTCACGTTAGGCGATATTATAAAATCCGTTTGCTCGCCAGGAGTTTGAGCCCCCACGTACATCAGTGTCCACACCTGCATCATTGCTTATGAAGTGACATCCTGGGCCAGGTCTGATTCTAGTCTCCGTTCTCTCGTGTAAAAATGAGTGGGTAATGACAGTACAGAGCTCAAGGGTATTTCTGAAGCTCGGCTGAGACGCGAAGCATGGACAAAGAATGCATCTCACGATCTGGCACGGGGTAAGCGCTAAACACACATCGCACCTCATCGTGAAATACTTTGCCAATACTTACCAATACTTACTTTGCCAAGTGCTTAGCGCACAGTGCTTGGCACACAGTAGGTGTGCAGTTTCTTCCTCTCATTGCTGTGCAGACTGGCTTGTAGGGAGGCAATGTCCTTGAAGATTTAACCAACCTATGTTTTTTTTGCCGAGATGCTGAGAGGGGACGGGGGCGGTGGCCTCGGAAGCCACCCCAGTCGGGGCTGTGTGTCAGGCGGGGAGGCTGTCTCTTTTCAGCCTGGCTCAGATTCCCTGGGACGAGGCCCAGAGACTAACGAATGGAAAGTCGACACGCCAGGGGTTCATTCTGGAAGGGAATCAAAGGCCATTCGAAGAGAGCACTCCAGTCGGCTTGCCCGTTCCACGTGGAGGGGCGTCCTGGAGTATGTCACGGAACCCCTGGCCAGCGAGAATGGCACAGCTGTCCCCTCCCGGGGTGTTTGGAAACCAGAAGGGACGCTGGCTCGCAAGGCCGCACCAGTGGGCAGCTGCCTCATGCTAGTGAGCAGAGAAGCCCACGGGGAGTGTGCGGCAAGGAGCCACGAGGGACCAGCCCTGGGCACATCCCCCTCCTGGCCACAGGCCTGAGCGACTTGTCCTACTTTCTAAGGCTGCATTGAGCCAGGGAGGGAGGGGGGACCGCTATGGCTCGAGCAGGGCCTGGAGGACCCCAGAACCTGCAGCCTCTGCCCTCAGGCCAAGTCTCACCAAGGGAGGCAGTTGCTGTGCCAGCCCTCCTCCCCCATTCCTGTGACCCAGACGCACTGGGCTGGGCAGGGAGGTGACCAGCCTGAGGTCACTTCCTGAGTCCACTTCCGGCCAGCGTCTGCCGGGGGGGTCCAGGCCCGTCCCCTCGCTGGCAAACCGCCGAGAAGCCAGCTGTGGTGGGGCGACGCGTTTTGGAGTCACTCGGGTGTAGGGGCTGCGACTTACCAGCCCCGGGACCTCGAGAGCCCCGATTATCGCCATCTGTGAAACGGGAAGAGTCACGCCTGTTTCAAAGGACCGTGGTGGGGATTCTCTTGCAATAAAGTCTACGAGCACAGTCTGGAAACTGCGAGTTCCCGTGTACTCACGTGCAGAGATGGCTTTATTCTGAGTCCCCAGAGGGATTCGGGAACCGAGAGAGAGGAGGAGATGCTCCCCGCCTCCGCCGCCAGGGGGCGCGGCGGGCCCCAGATGGACACGGACCCACCTGAGTCCTGGTCCACTGGGTGTGGACGGCGGGAGCCTCTGAGCCCGCATCGCGATCCCTCCCGCCACTGGGGGACCAGGACCCCCCCCCCACACTCCCCCACCCCCGTACCCCCGGCCCCTGGGCCAGCACCGCGGCGCCCTCACGTGGAAATGACCTTGTGGGCGAACCATGGAGCTAACGCCTCCCACCCAGGCCACGCGAGCCGCCGGCGTGTCGGATGCCCGCTGGGGCCTCTCCCCGTGTCGCACGGCTCCGAGACGTCGCATGTGCTCTTGTCGTTTGAAATGAATGATTCTCCTTGGGTTTCCTGAAGCACCCCGTTTGCCCAGAGTCCCACGCAGGCTCCTTCTCCCCTCCGCCGGGGACCCTGCGTTCTCACGGCTAAGCGCCTTCGTCCTTCTCCAAAGCCGGGTGAGAGCAGCGTGCCAGGAGCGGGTGTGGCCACTTTTGAGCTGAAAACCTTCTTTTGTGCAGTCAGGGGACGAGAAAGGGCAAAGGCTTTTTTTTTCGGGGCGGGGGTCCTGGTTGCAGAAAGAGGCTGGGATGACCTCACTGGGCGCGGGGCGGCCTCGCGCTGGACTCTGGGGCGATGGGAGAGGGGGTGGGGAGCCCTCGGCGGGCACGGGGACCTCAGGACAGCATCGCCAGCCACGGGCTGGCGGCGGGGGGAGTTTCATCTTCCCCAGCAAATCCTCAGGGTGTGTAAAAAGTCGGCTTGATATTATAAAAACCCCCGCTGAGAAGTTTTAATGGGGGCAGACATAATAATATCAGGAGGCTTCTCTCTCGCTCCAATTTTCTCATTATAAAAGTGACCCAAGTCTAAAAAAAAAAAACACCCAATGCCCATTTAATATTCTCTAATAGGTGGCTGCCTTTTAGCCTCCGGAGAAGGACAGGGATTCATTTTCATGAATTACTTTTTAACTATTTTTTTTCAAAGGGGGGGTGGGTTGGTGAAAGGAAACAGAGACAAAACAGATGCCTTGGGCCTTTGATCAGCCTCGCTGCAGACACGCAGGCTGCCTGCTCGCCCGTCTTTAACCACGGCTTGCCAGGAAGAAAATGAATGGTCTTTAACTCTGCAATTACAGTGCCTGCTGACGGCCTGTCATCGCGGCCAGGGGATCTGATCCCAACCAGCTCGGCTGCCCCCAGGATTACAACCAGCGGGGAAGAAAGTTAAATGCCCCCTGTGGCCAGTGGCTTCCACGGCCCCCTGCCTGCGTCTCCTCTCGCCCCAAACCCCCACCGCTATAAATATAGAAAACTAAGATAATAGACTGGCTGGCTGGCTGGCTGGTTGGCTGCCTGGGCAGACGAAGAGAAAGGGACAGGAGACAGTGGCCTTATCTCACGCCCAGGAGTCAGGTGAGGCAGCTGGAAGGAGGAGGGGGATGACGGAGGGGAGGTCAGCTTTCCCGGCGGGCCGTGCAGGACGAGACAGGCTGTGGGCTGAGGTCCCTTCGGAGTCAGCCGAGGGCACACGGGCCGGCCTTTGGGGTGTTAGTCGTCAAATTTCTATTGCCTCTTCCCAAAGGGGAAAAGAAGAGAGATGGGCTCAGGCCAACCTCGTCACACGCCCAAGGCCCAGAAGTGTGCCAGGCACATGGCAGGACCCTTAAAAAAAAATCAGTTCGATACATAAGGCCAAAATTCTAGAAGAGAACATTGAAATTCAGCGACCTGTCCAAGATCGCCCAGGTGGGGATGCTAGAGGCGGGATGGGGATCCAGGTGGGTCTCCCCGGAAGTGTGTGCCACCTGGGAAAGGGCGGCAGGTCTCGGACCCCACCAGGAAAATGGGTCCCAGACTAGACCCTGACTCTCAAACAGAATTTAGGAGGAGGGCATCAAAAAACCTCAGTAATCAAGATTTATACTATTTTAATTCAACATTTTTGACATTAAATTGAATGCAAAAGAAAATCCACGATGAACAAAAGACCACATTTAACCATGATAACGGGATGAACGTTACTGACCTCGCTGTTTGCCTCCGGCTCCATCTGACTCCGCGTGGAGCTGCGGCCGGGTGACCTTCAGCATCCGGTTCTGTGACCTTCAGCATCCGGTTCCCTCCCTGGGCCTTAGTTTCCCGATCTGCACTAAGGGAGCTGACCAGCGGTTCCTGGGACCCTTCCCGACTCTGACACAGGTTTAAGTCTTGGCCCGGCCCCCCGGAGCGGCTTCCGGCGCAGGTGTGGGCCACAGAGGCGCTGGGCAGGTGCGTGGGAGAGCGCCCCCTCCCGGCCGCCCTCACCCTCCCGTCCTTTCCCAGCATCTGGGAGGGGCTCCGCACGCACCTCCCCAAAAATGTGCGGGAACCGAGGTCTGCTTCGGACGTGACCTTGGTACGCTTTCGGCTCCCCTGGGCTGGGACGGCTTGCGTGGCCCTCCGCTGGCCTTTCGCGGGGCTGGCGATGACAGCCTACCGTGAAGTCACCGGTTTCCCGCCTGTCTGTTTGGGATGCCAGCGCTCGGGGTCACTGCCTCTGACTCACGTGGCTTCTTCATGTATTAGCAGAAAGTCCTTTATTTTAAGAACAACGACAAGAGGGGTTCTGGGGGACGATAGCAGTTATTTGCATGCATTCTTCTGACATTTGCTCACTGTTTTGTAATTACGTTTCTGATTCTACCTTTTCCCACGTTTAAGGCGAGAGATTAGTTGTAGCCATTCACTACCTCATTCCTTCCTTCATTCATTCATGCATTCATTCACGTAAATACAGAGTCATTAGCACCTCCTGAGGGCGCCAACATTTGCTGAGTGTGTGGGGCCAAGCGATCGCCCACTGATCCATCCCCGATCCACCTGGTCCCAACACGTATCACACACCTCCTACCTGCCCGGTGCGCGTACATTCTAGATTTGCACAGTGGGGCAAAGCAGCCACATCGTCAGTCTCGCAGAGCTGAGGACGGGCCAGGGAACACTGAAATGGACCAAACAGTGAGAAGCAAACTGTAGCCACCACCTCTGCGATGGTTCATGGGGTGCGTCTGCTCGGCCTGGCCATGGGGAGCGCCCAGGCATTTGGTTAAACTGCCTTTCTGGGTGTGTCTGTGAAGGTGTTTCCAGGTGAGATGAGCCTTCGAGTTGTTAGACAGAGTAAAGCAGATTATGCCCCCCAATGCGGTGGGCCTCATCTAATCAGTTGAGGGCCTGAGTAGCAGAAATGGCTGCAGAAGGGAGAGTGTGCTTTTTTCCTGCTGAGCTAAGACACAATCTTCTCTTGCCCTCAGACTGGCATTTGTGCCATTGACTCTTCTGGTTCCCAGGCCTTGGACTCAGGCTGGAACTACGCTGCTGGCTCTCCCGGGTCTCCGGCTTGCAGGTGACAGATAGAGGGACATCTTGATGATCGTGTGAGCCAAGTTCATACGATAACAATCTCTCTACATATAAATAGAATGTGTGTGTGTGTGTGTGTGTGTGTGTGTGCGAGCGTGCGAGTGTGTCTGTTCTGCTTCTGTCAGTTCTGCTCGCCAGGATAATGCCACCTCTTAGAGGAGAGGCAGGAAGAAAGGCCCAAAGCACTCTGAAAGCCTCTGGCTGGAGGTCCCCAGCTGTTTCTGGGGTCTGGGGGCGTTTCTCCTGGGAAGTGCTAATGTAGCTGGAATGACAGTGATGGCCAGCAGTTGCCTGGGTGCAGAGCGGGTGGGGCAGGCATCTGGCACCGAGACCAGCATGTGCAAAGGCCCTGAGGTAAGGATGCAGGTGAGTCTGAGGTGTTGGGGGAAAGGCTCAGGCAGCTGGAGTGCAGAGAACCGTGGCACCTGCTATGTGGGGCTCATTAAACAGCCCCGTGACCTGGGAGGGAGGTGCCTTCACCTGCCTTTCGCAGGTGAGGGACACGGTTGGTGTTCGCACAGGTGAGACCACCTGGACACCCAGGGTGGAGCGAAGTTTTGAATTCAGAACCTGAGAAGCTGAGTCGTGCTCCCGCCCACGACCACTATGGGGGGGGCAAAGACAGCCATCTAATTAGTGACACGTTATGTAAAGACCAGGCCGGAAAATCACCTCCCATTTCTGAATTCACCTCTGGAAATGACAGGTGAGCCAGCCGTGGCTACAGCCCTCTGAAGTTGACACTGGGGCTTTCCCCAGGCCCCGGCCACGGCTGCGACCCCATCTGCGCTGCTGTGTCCACCGTGGACGGCTGCCCCTTCAGGCATACGCATACTTCTACAAGCCCCAAGGGTCCCCCCGGTTCCCACACGGTCATCTGCCTTCTGCCCCAGCCGCCTCCCAAGGCCCACTGTCACTAAGTCGCTCTGTGCCCTGGTCCAGCGGAGGGAGGCAGCCCGGTCCCTGGGTGGGCTCTGTCACCTGGGCTCAGGCGGGGGGACCTGAGCTGAGCCGCTGGGACAGACCTCGGGACGGGCCAGGGGGACTTGCCTGTCGCCCGATGCAACACCACACTTCCTCATCCCCCCTCCGTCACGAGCCACCAACCAAAGACCTCACAAAACTGACCCCCGGGGCGCCCGCCGGGCCGTTCCCAAACAGGCCCAGG
Organism: Macroglossus sobrinus; assembly: GCA_004027375.1. Taxonomy (NCBI): domain Eukaryota; kingdom Metazoa; phylum Chordata; class Mammalia; order Chiroptera; family Pteropodidae; genus Macroglossus; species Macroglossus sobrinus. Next base: position 25,966 of record PVKZ01006535.1, on the reverse strand, counting down.
CTTGTCTAAATTCCAGAGAATTCCAGCCCGGCTCGAATCCTCGCCCTCCCGTTGGGGTCAAGAAAAAGTTTCCTACCTATTCTGTCACGTGAGCTTCAGAATTAATCCCCCGAGGTTGGCAGGAAACGGTTCTGTCTCCGTTGCAAATCTCAGGAGACCCCACGGTGGGGGTGGGGGTGCAGCATGAGTCCCCCCAAACTCCCTCCTTGTGGGCTGGTGGTCGCCAGCTAAGTGGGCAGTCTGATCATTCTTCACAGGGACTTTCATTAAAAACCAAGGCATGGGCTGGGAAGAGGTCAAAGAAGCAAATGGTCCAGAGGTGGCCTTGTTAGAAAAAGTCCCCAAATGGGGGACGGGCACAGGCTCCTCGAGTGGGGCTGTGATGGTAAGCAGGACAGCGACAGGTCTGTCGCTGGGTCAGAACCCGGGGCCCACCGGCTTGCCACCCTTCTCTCTCTTCCAGTGTCCTCCCTCCCACGCCAGGCAGAGAACCCGGATCCCAGATGTGCCGTTAATGTGGACACTGCCGGGCCGGCTGCCTCTTCGTCGGGCAATGGCGCCCTCTGCTGGCGGCACAATGCCATAACTGTCGGTCACAGGAAGCAAGGGTCCAACGTAATCAATTACATTAATAGTCATGGGACCTTGAGTCTCATCTCTGAAAAGTATTGTTCTCCTTATTTCATGTCTTATTCACTAGTTCTTATTCATTTATTGCTTTAATTATTATTATCGTTTGTATAGGTTAAATGTGTCACTATTTACTGGATTAGAATTTAAAACGGATACATTTTAAATGAATACTTACTTTTAAGCCCATCACTTTTAACATAGTTTTATGAAAAATAATTGCATTTTTCAAAACAAAAAAAAAGTTTAGCGGGAGAGGGGCATCATTTTGTCTGTGCAAATCTCCTTAACGTCTGGCTTAATAGGAGACAGTTTGGATTCTTCTACCTCCCCAAATTCAATCTGTTGAGACAGATTGACCAGAGAATATGAAGACAGCCTGGTCTCCCTCATATATGCAGTTGGAAAAAGAGAGGAGTATTTTCATAGCCTTTTTCAGATAATTGGGACTGTTCTTTGATCTCCTGTCCCATATTGACAAATGGTGCTTTTTCAAAGCTTAGCTGGAACCTGCAATGTGAATCCATATCATTGAATATTTTTCCTCTTCTGTTACATTAAAACTTATCATTCGTTCTTGGGTGTGTCTCCATTCGTATACAAGTGTGTAACACCGACACGCTCATCATTTGAAAAAGTTTGGTTCACGAAGCCGTGCAAATTTTCCAAATCTTGGAAAATTTCACTTAAAAAAAAATAGCCAAAGATCATATTTACTAAGATGGCCCGATGTCTTATCAGAAGAATGTTTAATTATTGGAAAACTGTCACCCTCGTGGGGGTGGGTATAAATTTCCCCAAATTCCAATTTTCACTTGCAAGATCAAACTTCATCACTGGTAATAAATATTGTCATTTCTTTTCCCCCTTCAGGTGACACGATCACCTCATGTACTTTCAAGAAAAGTCTCCCAGATACCGAAGTCTGTCAGCTGTGCTTTCACGTGAAATGGCCGTCAACAAAAAAGTGGCCAGTTTAGCTAAAAAAATGCCCTGCCTGCTTTTCCTCCTCCACACAGCTGTACCTGCGGAGGCGACAGAAGTGTTTCGTGTGCACTTTCCATTTTGTCACACAGAATAGTAAAAAGCCGTATAGGCAAGGGTTGAGATTTAATGGAATTATAATTTACCCAGTTTCATCCAGAACATTCTCGAGACTTTTTTTTTTTTTAACGACGAGCTCGTGGTGGTGGAGACTATAGTGACGAGACAGCAGGTGGGTGCCAGTCCCCCCGCCCCCCGCGTCCTGCTAAAGCTCCAGAAGCTTCATCATCTGCTGAGTTGCACCCTCGGTACAAGCATCAACACGGTGAACCAGGCAAATACCACCTTCATATTGCCCTACAAAGAGCTCTCTCTACTCTCGTGGCCCCTGGCAAGAAAGTCGGGGTGCTCCCCAGTCTGCCCGCCCCACTTTCAGAACTGCTATGCTGCCCCAGGAAAAGGGACTCAGAACGTGGGGACGGCAGGGGGAGTCGGACCGAGAGGGTTTTCTTTCTGCCTTCCTGGCGGCATGGAGCTGCGTGAGGACATGGAGAATATACACTGACCTTTGACCTCATCACTGACACTGAGCTTCTGAAACCCTGGTAGTTTCCTGGGTGGAAGGAATGTCTTTTGCTCTAATGAAGGACTCGGGTGGGCTCCCAGATTGCGGGGGGGGGGGGGGCGTGGTAACCAGAAAGACCCAGCGTGATGAGAAGCTTGGAATTTTCAGCTCCATCCCCCATTCATTTGAGAAGGGAGAAGAAGGGCTGGAAATAAAATTAATGATCGATCACGCCTCCATGACAAAGCCTCCACGAAGTCCCTACAGGAAGGGGTTCAGAGGGCTTCTGGGTCCGTGAGCACACGTAGGTGCCAGGAGGGCAGCACCCTGGAGGGGCATGGAAGCTTGGTGCCCGTCCCATGTACCTCGCCCCAAGCATCTCTTTCGTCTGAGTGTTTATCTGCATCTTTTACAACGCCCTTTTATAATAAACTGGCAAACGTAAATCAGTTTTCCTTTGAGTTCCGTGAGCTGCTCCAGCACATGAATCAAACCCACAGAGGGGGTCGTGGGCACCTGGCTGGCCAGAAGCACAGGTGACAAACTGGACTCGCAAGTGGCATCAGAAGTGGGGGGGAGTATGGAACGAAAAATGGGCTACAGTGATTACACTATGTTTTTAAAGATTTAAAGTGAATTAAGAATCTAAATGTAAAAAAAAATGAGAATAATAATAAAAGATGTTTGAGGAAAATAACTTTGGATGGAGATGATCTTAAACAAATCAGGAAATCCAGACACCACACAAAGCAGGAGAAACACAACCGGCTTCACAAAACGCTTAAGTGTTCGTGACACGAAAGTCCAAAGGTTTAGGGAAAACAAAGCGTATGTAACAGAGAGTCTGCTTTTCCCAGCATCTGAAGAACTCATAAAAATTGACGAATAAAAGGCAAGCGATGCATCCAAAAGTGGCCAAGGACATGCCAAGGCAAGTTCACCTTACGCATCGAGGAAATGCAAAATAAAATAAAATAAATACCGTCTTGTTTTCGCCCGTTAGATTTGCAACACTCGCTCACCAAGAGTGTTAAGCCGATTCTGATGTGGAAAACCTCGGTGTGGGGTGTTCATGGCTGCAACCATGTTGGAAGGAATTCTGGAAGTATTTATTATAGGTTCGAAAACACTTCACTTCTTGGCCCAGGAATCCCACTCTCAAAAATCCGTCCTCCAGATCATAAAGACACAAATACGAAGATGCACATTTCAGCGCTGAAGGGGGAGACACAGAGACGGAAGCCACCTGGACATCCCTGAGTCAGAGGAACCCTTTCAGGGTTGCTTGCGGTGCACCTGTTACGGAGCAGGTGCTGGCCCACCTGCACCAACCTGCAGAGGCAGCCGTGATCTTTAAAGCAAAATGGCAAGTGGAAGAGAAGTATGTAGATGAGGCATCCTCTCATTTTTTGTCCATCAAAAAACCCCAGTCGATGTGCATGTATGTGTTATGGCCTGAATGTTTGTGTCCCCTCACCCCCGAAAGTCGTACGTGGAAGCCACCACTCCCAGTGGGACGGCGTGAGGAGGTGGGGCCTGTGGAAGGTGATTAGGATTTGATGAGGTCGTGAGGGTGGGGTCCCCGTGGTGGCATTGGTGCCCTTATAAGTCAAAAGAAAGCTTGTTTCTTCTCTCTGCTCCCCAACATGTGAGGATACACGGAAAATCCTGCCCCCGCCCCCGGAAGAGGGCTCCCACCGGAACCTGACCATGCCAGCCAGCACCCTGACCTTGGACTTCCGGCCTGCAGAACTATGGGAAATAAATGTCTGCTGTTTACAAGTCCCCCCATCTGTGGCTCTTGGTTACAGATCTGAAAGCTCCACAGCCCCAAGCACAGGGAACCCCTCAGGGGTGGCCATGCTGGTAACATCTCTACCGCGGAAATCGCAAACGGTGCACAGGACATCCTGCCCTCTGGAAGCCGGCCTGTCCCTGTCACAAGGGGCTGAGAAGGGCTGCCGGCGCTTTTCCCAGAAGCCCCTGCTCAAAGACCTGCGACTCTCCGCGTAGAGTAGCAGCCGCATGGACACGGATTAATTTTATAGCACACAGGAGACCCTTCAGCTGCGATAGTCTGGGACCTCTGGCTCCTCCCTCTCTGGGAACACCATATTTTCCCGAGAATTCTGCTGGTCCCTGCAGCCTGAGCCAGTGTGCGAGGGGCTATGCCACATCCCTGCCACTGGAGGGCAGTGTTGCCACAGCCAAGACGCCCGCTCGGCCTGGATGGGCCTGGATGGGCCTGGATGGGGCCCGGGCCTCTGCATTCAGCTGGCAGCGTCTCAGCCCTTCAGGGCCCTGGGGGTGGAGGACGGGAGGGGGACGAGGACTCAAACATCAGGGTCCTTAAACCCAAAGAGTGCTGATTTCAAAATTAGGGAAGCCTACGACAGCCCCTTAGCACGTTACCCTGTAAGCCCCGGATTCGACTTAGCAAGTCATGTGACAAGTCATCGTGTTACTTTGAGCCTCAGTTTCCTCATCTGCGAGACAAGGAGGATGGTCGTGTGGACTTCAGAGGGCCGCGTGATGGCTGCATGACATGGCTAAATGACGTGAGCCCACCGCGACCTCGGCTGAGCCCACCGCGACCTCGGCCGCTGCCCGCTGTGACAGTCTGCGCTGCTGGCGGTCGTCTCAGCCTCTGAGGTAGGGACTACTGGTTTGCATTTTATGGAGCACAACAGCGAGGGACATAGAAAGGAAGTGACTGTCGCAAGGTCACACGGTGAGTGGGGGACAAGCAGGAACTGGAATGTAGTCTGCATGACGCCTGCGGAACTCAGCACAGAGAGGGAGGAGGGTCTGAGCTGCACCCCCCTACCCCCCACCCCCACCCCGCTCCCTGCCTCCACCTGGGCGGGCTACCTAAATAAGACATACTCGAGTAATCGGCAGTGAGTGTGCAAGCGCTTCAGACAAAGAAAGAAGCCATCATCAGCTCATCTCTCCATTCAAATGTTTCTTGTGCTCCAAACGTTTGCACGGCCCGGGGCGGGGGGCAGTGCAGGATTAACCCCCATCCCCCACCCCGGCTTCGTCCTAATGTGCTCTCGGTCTGGAAAGCTCCAGGCTGCTCCTCTGGGCGCAAGCATCGCCACCTGGCAGAGCCTGGCATTTAAGGGGGAACGCGCTGCACCTTTCAACGCCCCCCTTCCCGGGTTCCGTCCTTCCCATCACACGCACGCAGAAGGAGCCCTGTGAACACACAGCCACAGAGAAAGGCCTCCATCGTCTCTAGCCAGGGTCCCCAACCCGCCTGGGCGGCGCGGGCACAGGAAACAAAGGCGCCGCGGGCGTGCGCGCTGCGCGGGCGCCGCTCGCCGCCAGGGGGCAGTGTGCGCTCGCGGAGGTGCGCGGGCGCCTTTGTCCCCGCGGGGCCCCTGCCCGCCAGGCCGCCCAAGGCCCGCGGCCCCTCCTCCTCACCTCCCCGTCCCCCCTTTGCCTGCGATCGCTGTGGGTGCGCTTCAGCCACGGCCCTGCGTGCCACCCATAGGCCCCCACTCCGCGGTGAGCGCGCGGTCCCCGGGGGGCTGTGCACCCCGGGTCCGGCCACGGTGAGCCCAGAAGCCCGTCCTCTGCAGAAATCCAGAGGCTGCCGGGGCCACCAGGGCTGCGACATTGGCCAGGGCCTGGGCCTGGGCCGGTCCCGGCGCCGCCCCCGCCGTCTGGGCTGGGAAGGTGTGTTTAGGGACAGAGACCTCCTGGGCCAGGCCAGCGTCTGCGTCACCCGGGTGCTCCAGGCCCAGCTCAGTGCCTGATGGTCACCCCTGCGTGGGTTCCCAGGGGTCCTTGGGGCCTGGACCCCTCCTCAGGCCGCTCACCGACCTGCGGCTGGCGTGCCCAGGTGGGAGTCCTTTGCAGACCCCAGGTGAGCCTCACGCTGGGGAAGGTGACTTAGCAATGAACCCAGGCGGGCTGTCCCCCACGGCGGCGCCAGTTCGAAGTCCCCCTCCCCCAAAGTCTCTCCACGTGCGCCCCCGTCCCGCACTGAAAGCTCCCCCTCTGCTGGGAGACGCCCCTTACGGGTGTCCCCTGGACCTGCGTGCTCTCACAGAGCTTTGCAGAGAAGGGGTGCCTAGCCCACTCCGCAGACGAGGAAACTGAGGCCGCGAGCCGCCGTGAGACCTGCACAAGCTGCGCTCCGCCTGGGGTCCCCGCAGAGCTGTGCCCTCCTCCTCCTGGAACCCCCGCCCCCACGTCCCCTGCCGTGGCCTCCAGCTCTCAGGTACACTCCTGATCTCTCCCACCGGTCCCCATCCTGTTTCCCGGCGGACCTGGACACACGTGGCATTCGACACTTCCTCAGGTGACTGCTACTTCCTGTCGCCCTTCCTCGGCTGAGTCCCTTCAGAGGGGAACTGTGTTTATTTTGTTCACCCCGCACATAGCGCTGTGCCTGACACATAGTAGGTAGCCAGTGAAATGTGGTGAACGAATGAATGAAAATGCAAAGCAGCCTTAGGGAGTGTGTGACGTCATCCCTGCCATCCCCCATCCCCCACCCCCATCCCCCACCCCCATCCCCCATCCCCGTCCCCCATCCCCACCATCAGAGGGCGCTGGGTTAGAGTTTATAAATGTGAAATGATGATGGTGGTGCCAAGTGAATGGGCCTCTGGATGCTGGACACTGAGCCTGGGTTTTATCCCGGGAGCCATGGCGGGCTGGGGTGCCAGTGCTCAGACCTGCAGGAAATTGTGGGGTGGGTTGGCAAGGCTGGAGGCTGGGCGTGGGGAGAGGTCCAGGAGCCTAGCCAGTGAGCCTGGTCAGGGACCAGGGAGCTGCTTTGTTCCCTCCCACGTCCCCATCGTGGGTCACACACACTTGCACTGTGCCACTGATGACCCCCCGAGATCTGGGGGTGTCCTCACTCAGCTTTCACTCGAATCCTTGCTCCTGCCCTTTTTTGCCCATTTTCTATCAAACATCAGGATTTCAACATTCTCTTTTAAGGTGGTGAATTCATGGGAAGTATTTACAGCTGTAACAGGGGGACCAACGCGTCCCCCCCTCCCCTCCTCCCCGCCCCCCGCCTCCCCTCCCCATCGGGCGTCTGCTTCCCCATCCCGGCTGTGGACACAGGAGGCCTCATGCCCAGGCGCGAGTGAGTGCCGGCCTCTCCAGGGTGGCCTGGCCTCGCCCCATGCTCACCAGGGACAAGGGGACCTCCGGAGCTCAGATTTCTGCCTCACGGGTTCTGGAAATGGCTGGGGTGGGCTCGTGAGAGGGTCCGTAGGACACACAGAGCAGAGGCTTGGGCTACGGCGGCAGCCCTGTCATGTTCCAGGTGATGGGGTGGCCCGGGGTGGCCTGGGGTAGCCCAGGGTGGCCAAGTCATCCATCTCTGCTTAGAGGTGTGAGGACACCGGGTTTTCAGGCACAATCTCTCAATCCTCAGACGTTGCCAGCCAATTAGAAAACAATGCCACACCGAGCCAGCCAAACCGAACACCTCCGTAGGCGAACCCGGCCACCCGTCTGAGCCGTGGCCGCCTCCGGCCTGTTCGTGGGGACCTGGACCTTGCTGGCAGCCAGATTGTGGAGTGCCAGCGCGGCCACAGCCGGGACATCCGGGCAACTTGCCCGACCCCTCTGAGGCTGTTTCCTCATCTGTAGCGAGATGATCATCTGTCAGAACAGCGAGCTCGCTGGGTTGCGGGGAGATTGTGGAATGAGCTGGGTGTTCACTGCCCGTCGTCGTCATTACTCGTATGTTGCTGTGTGAGCGGAAAGATGGCTTTCTGGCCCTTTGTGCCCTGGGCTTGTCCTGTAGGAAGGACCCCTGTGATGGCCAGTGATGGCAGCTTAGAGCCAAGCCCCACCCAGACGGGCCGGAAGCCTGCTGTCTCCAAGGTTACAGCTCACAGCTTGCTTGCCGGGAGTGTTGTGAATTTCGGAGCCTGGCACAGAAAGTGACAGGGGAAGGTGCTACGAAGACCAGGAAGCGCTTGCTGCACCCCAGTCACCCCCTCGCTGAGTCAGCAGCTGCACCCCAGTCACCCCCTCACCGAGTCAGCCTCCGTCCTGGTTCTCTACAAAGCAGCATCTGCAAACCTCAGAGCATGAACCCCACACCCCAGACTGAGGTCCAGCTTGCAGCCGCCCCTGTCCTTGTACCCCAGACAATTTAGCGGGCTGGGGGGGGGGGTTCCTTAAACCTTCATTCCTTACACTGGAGCCAGTATCTCCTACTCTGTTTATTTGCATAACGTTTTTCTTTAAGTTGACTCATTTTTTTTTAGGTTTCTATAAATGCAGCTCTATCTTAGGTACATTATATATGCAACAATGGCTGTGATGAGCTAATTATTTTTTAGACATGTTCAGGAAAAAAAAAAAAGAAAAACGTGGCTGTTAAGAAATTTTAGACTCGCGGATGTGATGGCGGCGAAGGTCCCCGCCAGCTCTCACGACAGTCCAGCGCCCTTCGCGAGTCGAGCGGAGACAAGGGGCAGGTTTTCCCCAGCTGGGCTGCCCCTGCCGTGGGTCGGACTGGCAGGCATGGAGCCAGCGGGCGCAGGGGGCAGGCGGGAGACGCCGAGAACGTTCCTTGAGGGTTCACGGTCAGCTCTCGACTTGTTAAAAGGGCTTTTACGGTGTGTTTGCGTCATTCCTTCACGCCTCCCGCCTGGGAACACCGGTGTCCGCCCTCTCGCTGGATGGGAGGCTCCTGCGGCCTTCTGTTCCCTGTAGGGACAAGTTCAAGTTCTGGACATAGCATTCGTTTTTGGGGGGTCCCCTATGTGTCTCTGCTCCCTCTGCCACCACCCTGCTTTGCATCTGTCTCTCTGATCTCCTCGCCCTCCACCTTCATGGGGCCGTTTGCTCTTGTCAGGGGCTCTGATGTCGGCGCAGGGGACGGGGGAGTCGGCCACAGCCCCTGGAACTAACGCTTCCCCAGCCCCGGTGGCAGGCTGGCCTCTCGGTGTCTCACTCAGTGTCTGCTGAGCGTCCGCCAGTGCCGGCAGCGACAGATCCGTTGGCGCCAACAGGTTCTCTCGGGCTCGGTGGGTTCAACAGCGTCCTCCAGAAACTCACGTCCGCTCGGAACCTGAGAATGCCGTTTTATCTGGCAACAGGGCCATCGCACGAGATGAAGCCATCCTGGCTCAGCTCAGTGATCGGAGGGAGAGGAGACCACGCGGAGACTCGGGGGAAGGCGGCGAGGTGAGGGTGGAGGCCGGCGTGGCAGCCACCACGTGTCTGCAAGGCAGGGCATGCCAGGGATGGCCGGCCGGCAGCGCTTACGTGGAGGCCCCCAGAAGCCAGGGGAGGGGCACGGGGCGGGGCCTCCCTCAGAGACCCCAGGAGGAGCCAGCCCTGTGGACAGCACGACTTCTGACGTTGGGCCTCCTGGTGTGTGTGTGTGTGAGAATACCCTTCTGCTGTCTGTGGCGATTCGCTCTGCCGGCCGTAGGACATGAGGACACTCTGTGCGTCGTCCCCTCAGCAGCCCAGCCCTTGAGGAAGGCGCTCATTGTCCTGCAGCTTAGCCATCGGGACAGGGAGCCTCAGAAAGGTCCAGCCACTTGCCCAGCGTTACCGGGTCCCCCAGACTCTGGCCCTAGTGAGTCCACACACAGAGATGTAAGGCGTGGGGACGATGTGGGGGGTGGCAGCTCTGAGATTCTGGGGAGATAGGCTGCGGGGCGAGACAGGGCACTGCCACCAAGGGGATGCTGCATTCTGCAGCCGGTGACGCTAACAGTTAACAGCATCATGGAGCCTCCTGGTACCTGCTCACGTGTGACCTCGAGGAAGAGACAAGAGCGAGGCTGACTCTGCACCAAGCCCTCAGCTGTGCAGAAACGGGCCTGCCCAAGGCCAGAGGCTGCATCGCACCCCTAGAACACGCAGCATCACACCCCCAGGGCGAGACACACAGAGGGACCTTCCCCGAAGCCCTGTTCACATAACCCTCAGTGGGTTCTGCTGCCCTGACCCCGTGTCCCTCACAGGCTTCGCCCTGCGGGAGCCACAGCCCTGCCGAAAACACCAAAACACCCTCCTGAGCAAGCAGCATCGGCTGGGGCCGGCTTGACAGGGGAAGGACAGAGGGAAGGGTCTTTTTGCCCACTGCGGACATGCTGACCTCACAGCTCCCTGCCAACGCCCAGGACCCTGTGCGAGGGTGGGGGAGGGGTGCGGCTTTGTGGGGTAGGGCGAGGGGAGCAGAGATCGCCTTGGTCCCCACTGCTGAGATGCTGCAATCTGCACTACAAGCCTGTCACTTATTAATTCGTTATTCCTCCTCCAACTCGCCAAGCAAGGTCATTTGCCAGGCATTGAGGACACAAGGCAGAGGCCCCTGAGCCATCACCTGGGGGCCCCGTCACGGAGTGCTAGGCAGCTAAACACTCTGGGGTCGGAGGCCCCAGCTGAGGGCCAGGGTCTTCAGGGCTATGCCGACCCCTTTCAGAGGACACGAGGGTGCGTCCGTGTCTCCAGCCCATCATCTGTCCCACTGTACCAACAACTGTATAAGGAGCCACCACTGCGGCCCCCACGGGGTTCTGAGCCTGGAGGTCGAGTAGTGGACGAGCGAAGTCAGACCTCCGCTCTTGAGGGTTCTCAGGCTAACATGAGCAACAGCCATCGTTCCAGTCCCATAAATGACATTTAACCATTGCCCAATGGTTAAGAAGTGGACGGAGACGTGAGCAGTGAGGCTGGGCCCTGTGAGGCTGGCTTCTCTGTGACAAGGAAGCTCGTGCCGAGACGGCAGCGATGAGGAAGCACGGGGCGAGGCGCGGACCACGGTGGTGGTGCAGGAAGGACATCCAGGCGGGGGCGTGGCATGTGCAAAGGCCCCGAGGCAGGAGGAAAAGAAAAGGGTGCATTGGTGACAGCAGAGCCCTCACCGTTACTGGTCAGTGTGAGTGACCACTGCTGGTCGGTGTTTGTTAGTGACCGCTGCATTGGACAAGGATGACTCACAGAGGTGGGGACCACAGAACGATGTGACTTCCTCTCCTTCGTGAGAGGGGAGGTCCCTGGGCCTCTCGCTCTCCCCTCTTCTCTCCTGGGGAATAGAGACGGGCCTCAGTCACTTAGGTCCCCAGCCACCACCTCAGCTCAAGAACCGAGTGAGTGTCCGCTTGTCCACGCACCCACGAGCTGCTCTCTCGCATCCCACCGGGGGCTGATGCGGGGGGAGGGAAGGGCAGGTGGGCATGTCTGCTGGACGAGGAGGCTTTGCGTTCCGTGGCGGGGGCAGGTGGTTGAAGCTGACGTTCTCTATGACATGCATCTGAGAGTGAGTTCTCTGGGGGCTCTCGTGCTGGGCGCTGCTGCCGTAGCTGCTATAACTGGTGGTGCCTCTCGTTTAGGGGACCTCTCATTCATTGGTCCCTAGTTCCTTGGTCAACCCTCCCACAATGCTAGCTGTCCTTCCCGGAGATCCTCTCAGCAGGACTCAAAGCCACTCCCAGCTGGCCGTCTCTGCTGCTGGGACCCCATCCGCTCCACAAAAGCACTCACTTATCCCCTGGCCTGCCTTGAGGTGAGTCAGTGACATTATCGTCATCACCATCACTACTGTCATTATCACTATCAGCATCATCATCGTCATCTCCTTCATTCTTGTCACCATCATAACCCTTATCCATCAATGACATCGCCACCATTGTCACCATCACCACAATCACCATCATTACCACCAACATCACCACCATCACCAACATCATCACCATCACCACCATCACCACCATCACCATCATCGCCATCACTATCATCACCATCCTCATCACCATCGCCAACATCACAATCACCATCATCACCACCATCATCACCACCATCATCACCACTATCATCACCATCATCACCATCATCACCATCATCACCATCGCCATCAACCATCTTTTTCATCTTCTTCTTCATCATCATCATCATCATTGGTCTAAACCAGGAGTTGGCACATGTTATCTTAAAAGACCAGATAGTAAATATTTCAGGATGGGTGGGCCATTTGGTCTCTGTCACAACTACTCAACTTTGTCTTTGAAGCCACAGAAAATATGCAAGGAAGGGGTTGGCCGTGCCCCAATAAAACTTTATTTACAGAAATAAAGAGGGTGTAGTTTGCCGACTCCTGATCTAAACAGAATTCAGAAATACTATTTCCCTGATTGCATGAGCATCCAACAGCCAAGCCATCCGCCATCACAGGTCACAACCACCCCCCGCCCCCCCCAGCCTGCTATAGGACCTCAGCCCACGCAGTGCTGACACAAACACAGAAGGAGAGACTAACAGTGAGCAGTCCCACGAACCCATCACTGAACTTCAACCACCACGGCCTCTCCGCCATGTTCAAGGCTGTCTTAAGACAAAGCATTGAATGGCTTCGGTGGGAGCGAGGAGATAGGCAGCTGGGGTGTAAGATTAAACAGTAAAAAGAGCTTCCAAGAAAAAGCTCCCTGCTGGAGAAGCTCAGAGCTGTTCCTTTAAGTCCTTTCAGAGGCTCTGGAGGGTTGAGGTCAGAGGACGCTTCGATCTTCCCACCCTGAGGCAGAGATGTTTTCTGAGAGGCTCTCCTGGCCCGGTCTGACTTCCTAGAATAGCCAGGAGATGCCAGGATGAATCTTCCTTGTAAGCTAAGTGACGTCAGCAATTCTTCCTGATGGCGGTGCCTGGGCCACGGACAGTCCAGAGGCAACTGTGAGTCAACAGCAGGCCCAGCGTCCATCCGCCTGACCTTCGGCAGCCACTTTGCCTGAGGGGCCCATTTTCACCCTGGCGCAGTGGGTGCATAGCATCTGCCCCCGCAGGGCGGCTGCCAGGATTCCGAAATGAATCAATGTCATGGCATGTTTTCTTAAGCAGTCTGACCTCTGGGGTGTTGTTTTTCTGCACGCCTGCTTCTGGCCGTGTGTGTCGTTGGAACTTGCTTCTCCATCCCTTGTCAGTATCTCGGGCAGATGACGGGTGTTGATGCGTCTCCTCGCCCTGCATCCAATTCAGCTTGTTTTCCTGCTTCCTCTTCCTGGGAAAGCCACCGAGTGTCCTCATTTATTCACTCGACAAGTACACGCATGGCTCCTGGTCTGTGCCATGTGGCACAGAAATGAATTGGGCAGGTTCACCGCCATCTCTGAGCTGGGGTCCAGGAGGGCAGTTCCGCAAGGTCAGCTGACCGAGGCCCTCAGGTGGACAGGGTCGGACAGGTCTCACGGGGTCACCGAGAGGGGCGGAGCTGGTACCGCAAACCCACCTGGGCGAGTTGGCTGGAAATAGGAAGGAAGGGAGGGAGGAAGGAAGGAAGGAAGGAAGGAAGGAAGGAAGGAAGGGAGGGAGGGAGGGAGGGAGGGAGGGAGGGAGGAAGGAAGGAAGGAAGGAAAGGAAGACCTTGGGGACTCTGAGCTGCCAGCTGCCGTGCAGGGCACTGGGGCTTCATTCCTTTCCTTCCGCAGGCCCCAGACCTGTGCCCGCTTCAGAGGTGTTCCAGAACCTTCCACACGGATGCCATCGAGGCCCCATCCGTGCTGTCCAGAGAAGCAGTTTGATGATCACAAGGCTGAGGATGACAGGCACGGCCAGTGCGCAGACACAGATGGCCACGACAGGTCACTGGCCGACAAGGTCAGGAGGGGAAGAGAGAAGCCAAGAGCAGAAATTCCATCCATCTACTGTTGGGTCCCCTGCCCTGCGGCCACCGCGGCCACCGTGACCATTCAAGCCCTGGCTGCAGAGCTTCGGGCGCCCAAGCACCACTCGTCCCTCCAGCGATTGCCCCCAAGTGGGCGGGCTCGGGGAGGACCCTGCACCGGAGTCTTGTCTGTCCCAGAAGCTGTGCTAAGCGCTCCGATGCCCTCAGGCCTCTGCGCACGCTATTCTCCTGCCTCAAGGACCTTATGCGTCCTTCCCCACCTGGAAAAATTCTCTGCGTCCTTTAAGTTCCGCTCCAGTGTCAGCCTACTGTGTGCGGCGTTCCCCGCCCTCCCCCCATCGCGGCGCGTCTCCTTCCGCTGCACGATGGGGTCCCCGCATCGTAGAGCGCTCCTTCCGCCTGACCCACCTTTCATCCTCTCTCTTCGTAAACCCAGAGGTTCTTCAAGGTCAGAGAAGGTGCCCGATGCCTCTTTGCATCCTAAGAAGCCAGCGCGGGCCTTGGCAGAGAGTAGTCGCTCTCAACCCTTCCCCTGAATGAATGAGTAAGTAAATAAATAGCTTCTGCCAGGCTTGCCTCGAAGACAGCTCGGTGGCAAAGCTGTCTCACCATTCACAAAGGCGCAGCTGACAGCACAGGCTCCAGCTCCCAGGCAGGAAGCACTTGGCTCTTTTATTCTGTTTCATCATTATTATTTTTTTAAAAAAAGAAAGCAAAGCAAAGAAAACAATACGATACTTCCCTAGTGCTCCCCAAAGCACAGCCATCAGCATACTAATCACCCCTAAGTGTCATCAGAATCTGCCAATTTGATAAATTTGCATAGTTTCCAATCGGTCCCTCCCCCCTCCCCCCACTCCTCGCCCTTCATCAGCCATTCTTGGAAGAGCCGCGTTCTCGCCACATTGCTCACCCGGACGCGATTTTTATTTCACTTTGTAGACGACAGATTTGTGAGATGATGAATTAGTCATTGCCAATGTCATGCGTTTACGCTCTGCGCGTTTACACCGTATATGTATGCAGCCCCCATCCTCCCCTTCGGGCTCCAGATGGTGTGACAACACAGCCTGGGGTGAGGAAGGGAGAACGCTCCCTCTCCCCGTTCCCGGAGTCAGCGCCAGCTCCCCCGTGCCAGCTTTGAATGGCACACCACCCTCCGGCAAGCCACGCTCCTTCTGCGGGATTCTCTGTCGTCTCTTAGGAACCGGATGTGGGCACGAGACAATGGGAAGCGTTAGACACGGACCCTTCCTGCTCCAGCCACTCACTGTCCCCCCAATAAACCATGGGGGGATGATGTTTCGAAGTGTTCACAGATATGTTCTTTTTCTAAAGGCTTCGTCTAGGCAGGTCGGGGCCACAACGTGTGTCAAGAGGACACGGACGCAATGGAACTGTGGAACAAAAGAGTCGCATCTTCCGATTTTCCAAGTCGAAAGTCCTGGTGAAGATGAGAAGATTTGGAAGGACGTGTGATCGGGCTCACCCGGCAGCATTATTTGGCTCCTTATGCCCGAAATGGGCGTCCAGATAAATATGCGAAACAGGGATGAGGGTGGAGGGAAGAGGGCCAGAGACAGCGATGCGGGTGGCCCTTGAAGAAGCACCCTGCACCCGCCCACCTGCCAAAGCTGAGCCCCAGGGGAGGGACCGCGGGGCGGGGAAACCCCAGGGGAATATGGGGGTGGTCTCAGAGTGAAGAGAGCTGCACCTTGCTCTCTGGATAAAGCCTGAGGGGTGGCCTGTCCCTCCAGCTCCTCGTCCCCAGGCTCAGTAGAGTTGGAATGGTGAAGCGTTTATTGCTTCCAGATAAAGGAGGATGATGGAGGATGGAGACAAGCGCTCAGCATCTAAGGTGATCAGAAATTCTCCTATCTGCAAGGGAGGGAGGGGGCAGGAGCAGATAATGGAGTGGGACCTGGAGAGAGTGAAGCCACCCCTGACACGAGGATGCTACGGAGTGGACACAGAGACAGCACCAGCACGGACGAGGGGACACCCAGGAACAGCTGACCCACTCCCCATGATGCCACGGCCCTACACAAGCTTCCAAGAACTCAGACACAGGACGGGGGCGGGGGAGCGAGGAAGACCCAGCCTTGGGCGATGAGATTCTAAACTGGTTGAGATCAACTGGAATCGGCTGAGATGACCCCAAACGGGCTGGAGAACGGAGGCTGAAGATAGACACTGAGGTTAGTTTTAGGGCAAATAGAAGAGATTTATGTCTGGCCCATCTGTTTGGGCCTGGGATTTGTAAGTACAATATGCCTTATTGAGCACAAGTGCCCGAGCTGAAGTCTAAGTTTCTGTGAACCGTAGACTCCTAGAGGGGAAGTGTACAGCTCATCGGGGCAACCACATGCCTTATAGATCTGGACATTTTATGCACTGAGTTGGCCGCGGACCCAAAGCTACCGAAAAGGAGAGAAGGGTCTCCGTGGCCTGCAAGCTCTCCAACCCCTCCAGACGCCACTGGTCGTACAGAAAAACGAATTCTATTTCTGAACACAGGAGCCCACACAAAAACAGGTTCCAGAAATATTTTCAAACATTTGTGTGTGTGTGTGTGTTTGAGAGAGAGAGAGAGAGAGAGAGAGAGAGAGAGAGAGAGAGAGAGAGAGAGAGAGAGAGAGAGATTTAGTTTACACAGAAAATGAAAGGAATGAATGCAAAAAGCTCCTGGGAGCAGACGGCCTCAAATGTGTTGACATGTTGGCGTCCCTACCTTGTGGTCACCTCCCAGAGCACTGTGAAGAAGGGACATCTGGACCGGGAATGACATTGTTGGCAGAGATATGACCAGTCATTTCATGTTGCTTGTAAAACTTAAACGTGGTTAATTCGCAGGCGATGAACTTATAAATGAGCTCTGAAAAGAAGGGTCAAATTAAGCCCAATTGGCTTTTCCCAAGTTTTCTCACTAATTTTGATTAGCTGTGTTTACACCCCATGTGTCACTTGTGTGCAATCTCGGGACTAACCGGCACGAAGGGTGAGAAGAAAAATCCGTGGCCCGGACACAGTCTGTCCAGGTCGCCTTATGTGGCTTTCTTCACCGAGTCTCATCAGCAGTGGGATCACCTGACACATCCCAACCCCAGCCCAGTGCTTGACATCCAGTAGGCTCTCCCCCAGCGGGGACTCAGAATGACAACAGGAAGGATCTCCTGGAAAGGCCCCCCTCCAGGCCAAGTTCAGTCACAACCTGTGCCCCATCTGAGGCCACCTGGCATGAGCCACCAGGAAATCCACAGATGGCCGCCATCCATGGTGGGCTTGGATGTGCCTCGAGAGGCCAAGCTGCAAACTGAGGCTGGCTGTGGCTAGTGCCGGGCTTAGGGCTGCTCAGCAAGAGGTATGCGGCACGCCGAGGCCAGATGCTGCTTCTTTGGGTTTCGTGAACCTTTGAGAGAATTTAGGAAAGTCCGCAGCATAAGCCACGACAGGCCATGTGCATGGGAAGTCCACCGGAAGCAGCTGGGTGGCCTGCACGTTGGGAGGGGCGGGGCCTCAGGGAAGCACTGGGCGGGGCAAACACCCCATCAGGTTGATAGAGACAACAAGGCAGCGGGTACCTCTGCCTGCCTGCAGGGGAGGGCCCAACAAAGGAACAGTGGCCTCTGCCAGCTCTTCTGTCCAGTTAGCTGCCCCTCCTCTGAAGCCAGACAACTCAGTCCCTCCCCGTGTGTCCCTGGAACAGCTGACCCAGCGCGGGAGCTCAGCGAGCGACTCCGTCAGCGGTGAGTCCGTGCGCGGGCCTTAAGGGGAGTCTCTGAGACTCTGGCTCCCTCTGTCTATCTCAGCCACAGTCTTTGCCAGAAGTTGTGGAGACTTCTCTTCCCAGGTCTGGAACTCTGGGCTGGGGAGTCTGGTGTGGGGCTGGGGACCCCTCGCTCCTCAGGGGGAATCTCCACAGCCAGGAGAGCCCTCCGGACTCCACTGCCACACGCAGCTGTGGGACCAGCTGTTCCGCATCTCCCTCCCTCCTACCAGTCTCGAGGTGGCTTCTTTTGCATGTCCCCAGTTGTAAGACTTCAGGCAACTCCCAATGATGCCTGTTCTGTAGTTCGGTTGTAATTTCAATGTGGTCGTGAGAGAGGCAGGCACAGTGTCACCTGCTCTGCCATCTTGTCTGCTTAATTTTTTGAGAAGAAGAAAAATGTTAAGTAATAGTGCTTGAAGGTACAAGATATTTTGCGACACTGGCTGGGGGAAAGGTGGCTTTGGAATAAGGCAGCTCCAAGTTTGAATTTCAGCTTTGCCCCTTCTTATCTGTGTGAGTATGGGATAGTCAGTCTCTCTAAAGTCAGGTACCCATTGATCAAAAACAGGCAATAGAACTTTGTGTTTTAATTTTCTTTTGGTGTGTCTGTCAGTTCCATGGGCTGTGAGTACCTCAAGGACCATGCCTGGGTCTGTGTCATGTCCGTGTTCCTGGTAGGATGGCAAGTGGGGACGAAGGCCATGCTGTTTGCCTCTGGGAAAATAATTCAGTCTCTGTGAAACTCTAAAAATAGAGATGATGATATTAACATGAGTCTCGGGGTCTTGTTTTGGGAGTTAAAGCGATCACTGTAAAGTACTTAGCACTATGCCTGGCATATCTTAAGAGGGAAACAAAAGTTTATCATTATTATAAGTTCTGAATAAATGATGGAATTAAAGTTTTGTCAAATGGATGGATGGATAGTGGATGAGTAGGTGGGTAGGTGGATGGATGGATGGAGGGATGGATGGGTGGGTGGGTGGATTTTTCAACTAATGAGTGTATGTATGAATTTATAAGTAAATGAGTTGACAATAGATGAGAAGATGGATGAATGGATGGACAGACGAATGAACGAACCAATGGATGGTTGGTTGGATGGGTAGATAGATAGATGGGTGGACTACGGCTGGCTGGTCCCTTTGAACCATCATGCGCCTCTTTGCACAGCTGAGTGTCCCAGCCACTAAGACAATGGCCAGAACATTAAAGACGGAGAAGGTGGCCTTGAGAATAAGAGATTTAGTTAACTGTCAAGAGGCAGTTTGAGACTATTCTCTTTTAAACAGAAAGCCTGATTAGGAGATCGTTGACAGTCTTCTTCTTAAAGACACAGAAGCGAGAGGGTCGTTTCGTGTCAGGAGCTCTGTCATCTCCAGTATGCCGAGCCATTTCACTGTCCCCTCTCAGAAGCACATTTGCTCCTAACCTGATCAGCAAAAGCTCCTCGAGCAGCGATCATACCTGGCCTCCAGATACGGCATTATTTGCAGACAGGCCCTGGGTAATCTATCATACCTTTTTAATCACCAAGTGCCATCCTGGAGATAATGAGTCTTTCTGAGCCGTCTGGGCAGGTGTCGAGCCAGTCTGGCAAACTGCCAAGAAAGCTTTTGCCACAGGAGTTTCATTGCAGACTCTCGTTTTTTTTTAGAATAATCCAGCAATTGTCTCAGAGTTGCCGAAAGAGCCAGGTTCTTGGGGCGGCCAGATGTTCACGGCTTTATCCAGACAGCCTTGCTTGGAGTGTAAGGGCACGCAGTGGGGCCAGCGCTGCCGGTCAGCTCCCAGGAGCCCACAGAGTTAAAATGAAGATGTAGGGCATTAACACACACCTGTTCTCTCTCCTCTCCTTCCTTTTTTTCTTTGTTTTTCCTCTGCTATAATCCAAATAGCAGAGGCTTTTGGTGGAGACGCCCATTTCTCCATCCTCGCTGTGTGTCACAATGGATTCTATTCAGGGACTAGTCGCTGAGGTCGACCGACCAGATTTCCAGTCCCTGGGGACTTGGGCTGGTTGCCTAGCTCCACTGAACCTCTGTTTCCTTGTCTCCAAAATGGGACTAATAAACCCTTGCTCATAAGCTTGCTTTAAGGATACAGTGGAATTACATATAGTTCGCGTGCCTCTTTGCTCATATTAAAAACTCGCACAAATGCTTCACTGCAGGATGCCATTTATTCAATGTGCTGGACAGAGGAGACGCAGTGATGTCCCTTTCCCATAGCCTTCCCAACTTGAACCTGGATGTGATCCCCAGACAAGTGGCTACATGAGGCTGCCATGAGGTGACAGGTCAACAGGCTATGGTGGAAAATGGAAAGACAGAGAAATTGGGACGTTTAGGGCATTGTCAGGCCACCTTCAGGCTTCTTGTCTGAGAAAATCAATCCCATATGCACTTAAGCTCCCGCTAGCCAGGTCCTTAATTCATACGTCCACTGACGCCAATACTAAGGGATGCTTTTAAGGCCCAGTGGGACAACAACGGCTGAGACAAGGCCCATAAAAGCAGCCTCAGGTGAGAGATGAAGCCATACGCTGAGCAGAGCTGATGGAGGGGGTCTGGGCTGAGCCCCCACATCTCTATCTCCTGATGAGTGTGTACCCAGTACCCACATATGGCTTCCTTTTCGCTTACCATCCAAGGCTATTTGGCACCTTGGTTGAATTAGCAATGCGTCAGGATCCCAACAGGCTACAGATGGCAGACTCAAGGGTTCACCTGGAGAGGCTTTTTCAGGTGTGGACAGGGTTATCGGAACCCACAGGGGCTGATCTGGCTCCTCTGGCCTGTACCCTCCTAGGCCAAGGGGCAAGGGTCAGGAACTGTGTCCACATGGTCTGGGGACCACTGTGGACGCAGAGAGGGGCGCTGGCGGTCGACACAGCCCGACTGCGGTGAAACAGGAAGCAAATGAGAAGGGAAGGGAAGGCCCAATGTTTGTCTCCTCCCTCTGGCCAGGGCCTCCCACTGGCTGAACCCCACCCCCAACACTCCCATCACCAGAAGTCAAGAGGCCAGGGCTCCCAGAAGGGAGAGGAGAGGATCTGGGGGGTAGGAAACAAGCAGAAAATGACTAGCAGATGGCCTTTGAGATTCTCGCCCCGCCGAGAGCCCCCAGCACTAAGAATATGGCTACCACCAACAACCCAAATAGATAGCTTACACCTGCCATTTGCCAGGCTGAAGGCCAAGGGTGTGACATTTCTTATCTCACAGAGTCCTCATTATTGCTCTCGAGATAGGGACTCAAGTGTCCCTGTTTATAGACAAGAAGCCTGTAGGATGTACTGGCCACCACATCGCTCTGGTTCCCTTTCTGCCCAGCCACCATGCAAAGGGGTCCACTCGAAAAGACTGCTCAGCAAGATTCAGGGAAGGGGACCTAGAGTGTCCCTGGACCCTTGCTGTGCAGGTGGCCTGAGGCATGTGACGACACTTTACAGAGACACACCCTGTCACAGGGGCCCAAACGCTCAGGCCAGCAAAATATCTTGAGTGTTCAAGCCACTATTAATTTAAAATATCACCAAACGCCCAAGTTTCACGAACGTGGTGACATTTTGGCCCACGTGGATGACTGCTGTGCCAGCATCCACCATGCCTTGACCTTGAACTTCGCCTTTCTCTCGCTGGGCCCCACAGCTAGAGACACTCCCCGAGGCAGCCTGGCCTGGCACACAGCTCCTTTAGGCTTCCGGGGTTCTCCTTTGTCGTTTTACCTATATTTTTTATTTTTGACAAATACATAAACAACTTCCTCTTACCTGACGTTAAAGAGCTATTGGCTGTTCCTTCAATAATCTGCGTGTGCTCATTAGGAACTCAAAGAAAACGAAATCGCGTGAAATGAAGCAGAGTGGATTCTTGGTGGTGTGTTTCCTGCTGTCACCTTCGGATGACATCTCCATCTGAGGGAAAAAGACAACAATCAGGAGAGAGAGAAAAATCCCCCTCTCATCTCGTAAGACAAGCGCATTCGCTGTAGTGGCAGAACTATGCAATCGTGACAACAAAATAATGATTACGATCATGGTAGTCATCGTCACGGCCAGGAGGGTTGGTGTGGTTCTGTATCTTTAGTAAAAAGAAAAAAAAAAAACCCTGATCATCCTTCTCTCAATCTTCCATTCATTCTCTTTGTATCTGAAAATTGCTCGTTGAGAACCCTACTGTGTGGCAGCTGCTGATGCTTTTGGGAGACTGAGGTCAGGAGGCATCACCTTCAAGAGGCCTCTGTTTGGGCAATTTTTTCTCCCCAGCTCCCAGCCTAAGATTCTTATCACTCAGCCTGTCATTTATCTGGTGTCCCTCACCCCACTGAGCGTCCCGCCAACCAGGATAGTATCTCATCCACCCTTCCATCCCCCAGGGCTCGGCTTCCTTCTCAGCACCCATGAGGGCTTGGAAAAAAGATAAGAAATACACGTGAATAAAAGTACTATGAGAAATTGAAAACACGCTTCATGATTTAGTCACGCGATAAATAGCTATGGAGCCTATGACAGGCAGAATGCGTATTCTTCTAGGTGCTTGGGACGTACCAGGAAGCAAGACAGACAGAAGTCTCTGCCTTCTTGAAGCTCACAGTCTACTGTGAGGAAACAGAAAATAAATGCAATAAAAAAGAATACGGAACAGACAGAAAGTGATAAGTACTATGGGAAAAAAAAACGCACCAAGTTCAGGAAGCAAGGGCTTGGGAGGGCTAGAGGGGAGATTGCAATGAGAATGGGGTGGGCTGGGAGGCCCCCCCAAACCTGCGAGGTGTGGGCAGACTTCACAGAGGGGTGGGCCTCCCCCGATGTGAGGGTTGTGCCCATCCCAATATGCAACGATAGTATGTGAATGAAATAAAAGATGATAATCCACAGGATGACACATCTGGCAGCCTTTGCAAATAATCGTCACATAGATCTCTCTTTCTGTAGGAAAAGTGTTTATTTTAAGGAGAAAATAAAAAGCTACAAAATGGCATACTTGGAAGCATTGCCATTTTTGTTTTGTTTTGTTTTTTCCTCAAAGGATGTATAAGTGGATAGATAGATGATAGATAGCAAAACTATCTGGACGGATTGTATCAAAATAGTAACAATGGTTATTTCTGAATGGTAGAAACATGTGTTTTATAATTTTTTCCTCTTTCTCTTTAATTTTTAATTTATTTTCCTGCAATGTACATGCGTTACCTGTACAATAATAATTCTAAAAGAAGGAAATAGATTGCAAAGAAAAATATGCTCTTCTAGAATTCGAGCCTGTGTTTGTTTTTACTTTAATGGGATGCTCCATTTTAACAAAACAAACCCTGTCCCAATCCCCCCTTCTCCTTCTGAAAGCACGGATATACCCCCAAAGCAGCATTTAGCTAAGAGAAGAAGGATGGTGCCTGGAATAGCGTGAAGGTTTGAGAAAGGTGAGCTTAGCCACCTTCCTCTCCCCGAAGTCATTGGAGAGCTAAGGATGAAATGGTTCCGAGGTATCTCTGATCAATGCAAAGGCAGGGTTTATAGACCAGTGCTTCTTGGAAGAGTCAGAAAAAGCTCCCGACCCCTTGCTTAGAGCTCATCTTGGAAGCAAAGACACTTAACCCTCACTGCTTATCAGACAAGCCGAGGTACACCTAACTAGCCAGGGCATCGATTCAGCCTTCCCACTTTGGGTCCCAGTCATAGCGATGCCATTAATAACAGCCACGAACAAGGAGCCAATAAACCTCTCCCATGCCTTATTTCATTGAATATTCCCAACAATATTTGGAGGTACATTCAGTCTATCCTCTTTTTCCCACTGACAACGTAATAAAACTGAGGTCAGAGAGGAGAAATAACTTTCTGTGATCCTTTAGTGAGAAGCAGAGTCCCAAGTCTGGATGCAGAGCTGTCTGGGTGTGACTCTGCTCTTTCTATATTAGTACACCACCCCCTTGATCCTCGAACTAAATGACAAACGGAATGTGAAACGTTTTCTCTCTGTATATAATGTGGAGTCGTCTGCGTTTGCTATGGGGATTTCAGGTTGGGGTTGGTAGTAAGTAATTGACCCACCCAAGTGTTCAGGGCACCCCAATAGTGCCCGGCCCATCGCCCCACCTCCTGTAGAGGTCTCATAAGGACCATTAGCTACAAAGAACCAATAACGTACCATCACACCGTTGCTTGGACCCCCGGTAAGGCTTGTTGGGGCACGTGGCTTAGCCTCAGAGCCTGAGCAAGGACTTGCGTTTCTCCCTGAGCCCTCACTAAATTCTACAGTCTTGTCATGCTGTCGTGAATCACTTGGTACAGAAACTCGGCAAATGACCCTCACTGTGCACACGTAAACACACGGAGTAGCTCGCTGGTTAGCTGACCAGGCGAGCATCAACAGCTCACCCTCCAGCTGCATGAAGGGAGTTTACTCAAACCTCTCTCACTTTCTAGTTGGACAAACTAGATGGAAGCAATCCCGTTGGCTCTCCTTCGGGGATCGGGGCAAGGAGGGACTTAGGGAGAAAGGGGCCCCCGGCTTCTCCTGGGATGTTTGCAGACAGCGTCACATGGAGGACGTGACCTGCTGGGGACAAGTATGATCGTTTGGGCGTTTTAGCTTGTATGAGGGAATCACGCTGATCTTCCAATCCATTTTTTTTAAGTTCTTCATTCCTAAGTGTCATGGGTTGTGATGTGGGGAATCTACCCCCATCTTCCTCCAAGCATGAGACGAGACAGGTGCTGGAGCGGGAAGGGTTAAGCAGAGGCCTTGAACAAGCCAAGGCACGGTCGCAGTCGGACAAACCATCAGCTCCATGTCCCTTTGAAGCATTTTGAATGATTTTTTAATTCACTCTTGGCCTCGTCGGCTATGAATAGTGATGCCTATTTGGGGAGACAGCAGTCTTTTTTATTTTATTCCAGATGCAAAGGACATGCTTTTAACATCTTACCTTCAACTAGGACATTTTCATTCTTTTTTTTTCTTTCTTGATTAGTGTTGTGCCTTTTGATTTATATAAACTTTACCAGGTGAAGGAAGTTAACTGGAACTTCCATAAAAGTTTTGTTTTGTATTTAGTCATGAACAGTGAGTAAATTTTGTTAAATCTTTCTCCTGTATTTAATACGATGATCACATAATTTTTTTTCTCCTTTAATCTATTCATCTGGTATTTTACACAAATAAGTTTTCTACTGTTGAATCAACCTTGCGTGCCTGAAATGAAACCCAACTAACTATGGTAGGTTATCTTTTTTATCCATTGTTGAATTCGGTTTCTTAATATTTGGTTTAGGAAATTTTCAGTTACATTCTTGAATAGGATCGGTCCATATTTTGCTTTTTAGTATGGTTCTTGTCTGGTGTCAAATTTGTAGAAACTTCAGAAAATGGTGTGGTCAGTGTTTTCTTTTCTCTGAATTTGTGTGAAGTTTGCAATTATCTTCCTTTGGTGTTAGATAGAATTTGGTGTTTTATTTATGAGAAAAAATTAAATTTTCCCATCAACTTCCAGAATAATTAATGGACCATTCGGTTTTTCTATTTTTCTTGAGTCAGTTTTAATCATTTATATTTTTCTAATATTTGTCCATTATGCCTGCTTTTAAATTTAACAAGATACAATTATTCATGGGTTCTCTTATTTTTTTTTTTTACTTTTAAAATGTCTGCTGAATCTGATGTATGTCCATTTTCCAACATTGAATACTTTTTAAAATTCGAGCCTTCTGTCTTGTTTGAGATTTGTCCATATTACTAAAAATTATTTTTTTTCCGATTTTTCAAAAAACCAACTTTAGGTTTTATTATACCTCTTTACCTTTATATTCCCTCTTATTTTATTTGTGCTTTTATTTTTATGTGCCATTCTTTCTAATTGCTTTGCGTTTATTTGCTTGTGCTTTTCCCAGCTTCTCGAGTCGGACGCCTATCTCATCTCTTTCCATCCCATTTACTCCTCTGCTAATGTAATCATTGACGGCTATAAAATTCCTTCTAAAAAGCAATTTAATTGCATCCCGCATTTTGTTCCATAGCATTTTTTATCACCGCTCGGTTCTAAGTGTTTTTTCATTGCTTTTATGAATTTGTCTTTAAGTCATGAGTTATTCCGAAGTGTGTTCTTTTTTTACCATCCGAAGCGTTTGTGGATTTTTTTATCCCGTAAGCCGGGGATGTCAGACTCTGGCACGTGTGCTGTCACTGTCCCATGCCTCGATTATGTCTGAACTGACAACGGACCCAAGCCTTCTCCCCACTGAGCCCAGAAGCCTTCCCACAGAGCGCAGCACTCCTGGCAGCCACGGCCCATCGATCGGAGAGGGAACATGAAGATGGAAACTATTGAACAGCCCCGCTTGTAGGCCGGGGAGGCATTCCCGCCTGTAAGGGCTGCCAGACTCGTATCTGTGCTGAAGGAA
>PVKZ01006534.1:0-33818 GCA_004027375.1 Macroglossus sobrinus | reverse complement strand
TCATCTCCTTCATCTCCTTCATCTCCTTCATCTCCTTCATCTCCTTCATCTCCTTCATCTCCTTCATCTCCTTCATCTCCTTCATCTCCTTCATCTCCTTCATCTCCTTCATCTCCTTCATCTCCTTCATCTCCTTCATCTCCTTCTCCTTCTCCTTCTCCTTCTCCTTCTCCTTCTCCTTCTCCTTCTCCTTCTCCTTCTCTCTCTCTCTCTCTCTCTCTCTCTCTCTCTTTCTCCCTTCCTCCCTCCCTCCCTCCCTCTCTCAATCTCTCTCTCTCTCTCTTCCAAGTGTTCTAAAATTTCGCAATGCCATACTTTGTTGTAGGGTCTTCTTGCATACGCTGTGCTGAACAATCAAAGAACCTGTAAGTGTTGATGTTTACATAAATCAGTTAGGGGAGACATTTCTTTATTATTCCTTTGATAATACATCCTTTCCATTTTCTCCATCTTCTCTTTCTGAATTCCCTAATGTATAAATGTGAGAGTCCCTGGATTAAGCTTCTACTCTTCTTATTTTTTTCTTCCTTTTGTCCACCATTTTTCCTTTTGTTGGGCAACAAAGTTATTTTGCAAAAAAATGTTATGGGCTTTTACATTTCTTGAGGTGTGAAAGAAAAACATTATTTGCTCCCAAGAGTTCTTTATTGTTCTGATGCTTCTTTTTCTTAAGCATCCTATTGATATTCCATAGATGCAACAGGTTTCTTATGGCTCTGAAGATATTCGTTGAAGATTTTTTAAAAGTTTTTCTCTCCTGCCAGCATTGTCTCTCGTTATCTGAGTTCCTCGTCATCATTGTTTTCTGTCAGTTTATGTTATCGTTGTTGCTTTTTTGGTGTGTTTTCATCTCTTTCATGTGAAAAGCCTTCCTCAAATACCTAGTAATCCTGTATTGTCCATTTTCTTGAAGAGTAAAGCACCAAATGTTTTATCGGAAACACAGTGAGCATGGACAGAGACTTAATTGCTGGTTTTACTTGAGGTAATAAAAGGGCACGCCATCTTTGTTGAAGGAAAGCTCCATATGTCCATCTCTGGAAATCTTTTCCCTGGAGCGACTTCATTTCTCCACAGATGATCTTGCAATCTGCTGCTGCAGAGGTCCAGGAAAGGGATATGTGTTTGGGTGCTAGCCTTTTAAGGCAATAGGAGAAAGGTGCTGAGGGAGTCTCACAGGGTCTCCTGTTTCATGGGTCATCCTTAATTCTCTCCTGTAACCCAACGCCACACTCTCTTACTCTCCCAAGATCTTGGTGTCCCTGAGAGCAGAGTTCAATTACATTTAATTCTCCAAAGGCAAGGAAGAAACCGACTCCTAGCTGTGAAGGATTAGGGCGGGACCTAAGTGTCTGCCAGTCACTGGGTTTTAGGGTGTGCCCCTCAAACTTGCACTGCTGCTGGTGCTCTCCTTGCTGAGCCTCTCGGATGCTCCATGGTCGGGTAGTCCGAGTGGGAACTTTCTTTGCCCTGTGGACTCATTGGCCACGCCTTCATCTGTTTCCTGTCTTCAGCAAAACAGTTGAATCATTCCATTCATTATTATCTCTCCTTTTTGTCCTTGCAGGTCAGTATGTTTATTTTTCTGCCAACATTTTAAAGGTTTGGGATTGGGAAAGAGATAAGCTCATTGTGGACAATGCACTATGATTAACCAGAAGCCTAATGTCAATTTTAAAGGGACACTGGAGTTAGCCAAGGAAAGAAAACAGAAAGAGCACTCCAGGCAGAGTTCTACACGATGGTCTTCTAGCAGACATAAAAAATAATCCATCCATGAATAAGATCTGCCTGCTCCAGAAATGACATTGAAGCAGCATAACACTTAATTTTCAAGCTCAAGATCTGGAAGAACACTATATCTCTTCCTAAGTTGCTTTATGCCTATCAAAAAAAAAAAAAATTTACCTCTTTGGACTTCCATTTCCTCATCTGTCAAATATGGAGACTAACTGGACCTACCTCAGAACTTAGTGAGCCCCTTAAATGAGGTCATGCTGTGTAAAGAGTTTAGCACCAAGTAAACATAAATTATCATCAACATCATCATCATCTGCCTACACATATACATACTGATCGAAAAAATCTCACTAAAAAGACTGACAGCGATAATTTAGATGAGCAGAAAATTGCATGAAGAAATCAGCGCTAAAGTTCTGAAACCCTTATATTGGACTAAACACGAGCATTTGTGTATGGTGCTACTTTGGAATCTATTACATATGTGCTTATTAAGTGGTAGCTATTTTGTTATCATTATTATTACATGTGATAAGAGCAGGACAGAGAAGGCACTTTGAGAGATCAGAAAGAGAAAGCTGAGCTTAAACTGCAAAGGCTGAAAAACTGGCCTAAAGGTACCCTCTTATGTTCCTGTCAATCCCTGGTAAAAATGAGGTGCCCCGTTATTTTCTCCTACAGGGCCTTGTACTTATCTTAATTCATCTTATTACCTGTTCATCTATTTTCCAAAAGGGACTATAGCTGTTAGTCGTAGGGGCCCAGTGGCTCTTATCTTCCTCCAGTACCTAGCATAGTATCTAGCACACAATAGTTTTTGATCATGAAAACTGCTCACATGTTTTAAATAAACATATAAAAAGCAAATGAAGTGATAGGAAGGACAGAAAGTAGCTGGTTTGGCACGCCTTTCATTTCATGCTCAAGGCCTAACAGGCCTCCAAATATTCCATATTCAGCCTTTTATCTATTTTCTTATGAAGTTTCTTATTCATAAACTAGGCACATGGAGCAGCGTTGAAATGAACAACCCAATTTGACTCCAACTCTTGTCTCAAATTTCCAAGACTGGCAAATTACACACAAGCCTATCCAACAGTACCGACCCCTCACTTTGCAAAAGGGTTAATACCAGTGTTTCAGGAAACACCTACAGTGCTAACTATATTTATTTTTACATCATGCATTTACCATGTTTTTCTTATTAGCTAGACATTTTGTCACAGATTATTAAAATGAAACAATGCTTGTTAAAACAAATGAAAAAAAGATGCTCTCTGTATGTCTTAAATTTTACTCTTTGTAGACTCGTCAAGTTGCAGGATTCTACAATGTTTCCTGTCACCAAAGAGAATGAGTGGCTTTTTCTGCATAATACCCAGGGTTGAGAAGAATCCTATGATGAAAACTCATAGTTTGATAGTACATGTATAGTTCTCAAAATGCTTTCCCGTGTTTATAGTATTTTGTTCTACCTAACTCTCCAGTGAGAATAACTCCATTCTTGCGAAGGAAAAACAAGGACTCGGCGAGGTGACTCAAGTCAAGGTCACAGAGGGCATTGAGAGCACATAGCACAGCAGAAAGTAGCGGGATGTGCAGCAGCCGGGAAGGGAGACCTGGTTCTCTCCCTGGCCCTGAGTCTAATAAGCTATACAACCTTGGGCAAGTCATCTCATCATTCGCAGTCACAGATTCTTTATTTGAAAAATGAGGTTAAAATGAGAACTCTACTGGTTTGAATATCCTGAAATTACAGAATCGAATCTGGATTTTCTGAGCACAAAGTAGGTTATTCTCTGGGATTAAACCTCTTCTATCACTAAAGGACCCAATGCATCTTTGTTTCCTGATTTTCAATTGCTTACTTTGAAAGACAACAAACTGTACAAATGGGCTGAGCACCTGTTATTCGTCAGGTACTATACTCTGCAGTAATGATGGCCAAGGTGAAGAGACCTGGTGCCTGCCTTAGAGGAACTTACTGCCTGGAGGAGTCACATAAATATCTACAAAGCTATGTCATGGCCACAGTAATGGAAAGATGATGTAAGAGGTGCCGAGGAAGCATTAAACAAAAGCAATCTCAAATCTGCCTTCCTTTCAAATGTTTGGGTTGACTCGTGGTAATGCTTAGGTACAAGACATCACGCCAACAGGTAACAGCAGGTATATAGTCAAGAAGGCACCACACAGCCAGAGAACAGCCAGTCTTTCTGGAGTTCAGACAGAACTAGAAGGAGAAGTATATACAGCAAGAGATAAGGTTGGAGAAGCAGGCTGAGATCCAACCATGAATGACTCCTCTTGTTAACATGGGCTATTGCTTTTTAGTCTTATTATATTTATCTATGATCTGCCTTGCTTTCAAAAGGATTTGAGGTGGTTTGTTTAAATGAGAACAACAACACAACAACAATTCAGACAGGCTTAAATAATAAGGAAATGTATTTGACTCAGGTAAAAGAGAAGCCTAGAGACAAGTTAGATTTGGGGTTTTATTAACCCAGAGACTCTAACTTAGTTTCTCCACAGTTTGTGATCAATCCTTTCCCCCAACATCCAGTGGTTTCCTATTTGGAGACAGGAAGTATCTGACTCAGAAACCCAAGAAACTTCCCCTCTTGTCTGTCTGGCCTCAGCTGGGTCACATATCCATTCAAAAGTCAGCCCTTGAGTCCAGGAACCTTCCAGGTGCTAATTGTCTTAGGCCTGGATTCCTGAACCACTGTGCCGGCACTGAAGGGATTATCAGAGGAGATAGCTCACATCCACCTCTGGAGCTGAGAATGGAGTCAGCCTCCCTGAACCACAGGCTGCGATGGTAAGGAGTGCATCAGTAAATCAACGCTGGATAGTTTACAAAGGATGAAAAGAAAAATGGATATGAGAACTATAAGTAGCAATGTCCACCGAACTTAGAATGCATTAAAAAATGATTCAGAAGAAGGGTCAAGATGGCAGTCTAGATAAAAGTAGGATTTGCCTCCTCCCAGAACCACATTAAAATTACAACCAATTATAAAACAATCAATGCAGAGAACCACCTGATGTCTAGTTAATAACACATACATCTGAGGATATAAAGAAAAAGCCACATTAAAACAAGTAGGAGGGGCAGGGACACAAAGTAGGCTGGCCCCACACTGGGTATGGCGCTTGAGCACCAGAGAGAGCCCAGTTGCAGAGGCCCCCCCTGAGGGAGCGAGGGTTCATAGCCCCACACAGGGCCTCCCCAGCCCAAGATTCCAGTCCCAGGGAAAGGAGTTCCCACAAAATCTGATGGTAAAATTCAGAGCAGATTTTGGCCATCCAGGTGAGACGGAAGGAACCTGAAAACCCAGAAGTCCTCTTAAATGACGCACGTACAGACTCACTTGCTCGCAGACACTTACCCTGGGTTTTAGTGGAGGGTCAGCAGCTTGGGAGGCTCAAGAGACAAATGGGAGAAGACTGAGTTGTGTGGCGCCAGGCGAGGGCTGGAGGGACAGCCACCATTGCTCCTGCATCAGCCCCACTCCAGGGCATCTGCAGATGGGCGCCATCTTGCCTGTGTGAGCCCTCCCTCCCACATGGGCAATTATGAGGCTGCATTAGCCAGTGAGATCCGCCAACCTCGCATGCGTCTCCCTGGGACCCCGCCCCATCCAACCCACAAATTACCCATGAGGGCCCATTGCCAGGAAGCCAGACCCACCCTGTACCTTTCCTGAGCTGCATATTCATCAGCAGGCAGCAGCCCTCAGCTCACAGGGTGCACACAACTTGCATATTTCAGGGGGAGGCTTTCGGCAGCGGGCCACTGGTGCCGACCGAGCTGCACTACCTCTTGGGCAGGTCTCAGGGGTCTGCAGGTCTGAGGATCTGAGGCAGACAGAAGCTGGCCTCAATGAAATCTGTGACTTTTGTGGGATCCCACGGCCTCAGTACTGGCAGCAACCCTGAATCTGCATTGACCTGATGGGATCGGCTCGCTCCACCACACATCTCCCTAAAACCCCACAGAACCCAGCAAACTGCTTGTGGCGAGCTCATTGCCAGTCAGCCAGCTGCACCCCGTACTTTCTCCAGGCTGTGAGCGTGACAGCAAACAGCCCTTGGCTCATGCAGCCCGCATGCAGCCTGTGCATCCCAGTGGAGCCTTTCGATGGTGGGCCACAGACCCACCCCTAGTTACAGTATTTCATAAACAGATCTCGGTGTCTGAAGGTCTGAGGCAGGTTGGCCTTGCTGCGATTTGACACTTTTACAGGAAGCCACAGAGTCAACACTGGCACAAAACCTGAATCGGCATTGGATGGGAAAAATCTGCTCGCTTTACCCCAGTGACTCCCTGGGTCCCCACCACATTCTACTCCTACGCCACCCAAAGGCTCTTCCAGCTGTGGAGTCTTACCGGCAGCTGGCAGGCAGCCTCAGGCCTTGAGGTGCCCTGGTTCTTTTACTGAGCCTCCCCAAGCCAGGTACTGGGAGTAACTGACCTCAGCTCACTGCATGGGGTCTCTCCCACTTGCCTCCAGATCCAGCACAGGCAGCAAACATCCTCGGATCACCTGGTAGCTCCCACCAGGGAGCCCTGAGCAATCAAAGGTAGTGGCTGAACTTGGCCTAGATGGGAGCCCCTCCCAAGGGACCGCAAAACCAACATATCTGAAGTTTGGCATCAGAACACAACACCTGACTAGCTCTATAAGCAGTATGCACAAAGGGTCGTCTCAACAGGTACACAGGTTGCTAGGGCAAATCCTACTTCAAGGGGTCAGCCCTCACACAACAACTCTGTGGATATGGCCAGTCCCCACAGTCAGTCAGTCTGAGACTCAGTCTCATTTACTGACACACTAACAGCAATCAAGGTTTTGCTACAATACTGAACAAACACATCC
The DNA here is from genome assembly GCA_004027375.1 of Macroglossus sobrinus. Classification (NCBI taxonomy): domain Eukaryota; kingdom Metazoa; phylum Chordata; class Mammalia; order Chiroptera; family Pteropodidae; genus Macroglossus; species Macroglossus sobrinus. The sequence continues at coordinate 27,192 of PVKZ01006534.1, read as the reverse complement.
CATACAAGGAGCATGCCCAGAACCCCCGGCACAGGTGATCAGGGAGACAGCGACACTGGGCCACATAGGACACCTACTATATAAGGCCATCGGGCCAAGGCTGGGAGACGTAACAAATCTTCCTAATACATAGAAATGAACATAGAGAGGCAACTAAAATGAGAAAAAGAAACATGTCTCAAATAAAACAACAGGAAAAAACTCCAGGAAAAAAAAAAAACTAAACAAAATGGAGGCAAGCAATCTACCAGAGATAGAGTTGAAAACAGTGGTTATAAGGATGCTCAATGAAATTAGGGGGAGAATAGATGATCTCAGTGAGACTTCAACAGAGAACTAGTAAGCACAAAAAAAAGGACATTAAAACCATTTAAAAAAACACAGTCAGAAATGAATACAATAATTGAAATAAAGAATACACTAGAAGAAACCAACAGTAGATTAGATGAAGCAGAGGACTGAATCAGCAAGTTAGAAGACAAGGTAGCAGAGAACATCGGATTGGAACAGCAAAAAGAATAAAGAATTATTTAAAATGAGGAAAGTTTAAGAGACCTCTGGGACAACATCAAGAGTACCAGCATCCACATTATAGGAATACCAGAAGAAGAGAGCAAGGGATTGAATACTTACTTGAAGAAATAATGACAAAACTTCCTTAACATACAAGGAGACATACATGTCCAAAAAGCACAAAGATTCCCAAACAGAGCCACACTAAGACACATCGTAATTAAAATGCCAAAGGTTAAACACAAAGAGAGAATCTTAAAAGTAACAAAAGAAAGGTAACTCCTTACCTACAAGGTACATACTTCCATAAGAATGTCAGCTGATTTTGCAAAAGAAACTTTGCAGGCCAGAAATATTAAAACTCTATGGGGCATAGCAAAAGCAATTCCAAAAAGAAAAGTATACCAATACTAACCTACCTCAAGAAACAAGGAAAAATCTCAAATAAACAATCTAACCTTACACTTAAAAGAACTAGAAGAAGAACAGCAAACAAAACCCAAAGTGAATAGAAGGAAGGAAATATAAAGATCAGAGAGGAAATAAATGAATATGAATAATCTAGAAAAACAATACAAAAGATCAATGAAACCAAATGTTCGTTCTTTAAAAGGACAAACAAAATTGATAAAACTTTACTAACTCATCAAGAAAAAAAGAAAGAGGGCCCATATAAATAAAATCAGAAATGAAAGGGGAGAAGTAACTATGGACTCCAGAGAATTCAGTACAGTAGCAGGATACAAAATTAATATTCAGAAGTAGGTTGCATTTTTATACACCAATGATGAACTATCAGAAAGAGAAATTAAGAAAACAATCCCATTTACAATTACATCAAAAACAATAAAATACCTAAAATCAAATTAATTAAGGAGGTAAAGACCTGTTCTCAGGAAATTAAGTCATTAAAAAAAGAAACTGAAGAAGATACAAGTAAATGGAAGCATATACTGTGTTCATGGGTCGGAAGAATCATCATTGTTAAAATGGCCATACTACCAAAGCAATCTATAGGCTCAAAGCAATCCCTATCAAAATACTAATGGCATTTTTCAGAGAACTAGAACAAAAAAAAAATCCAAAAATGTATATGGAACCATAAAAGGTCCCAAATAGCCATGATAATCTTGAGAAAGAAGAACAGAATTAGAGGTATCACACTACCTGATATCAAACGATACTGCATGAGTGTAGTAATCAAAACAGCATGGTACTGGCATAAAAACAGACACAGAGATTAATGGCACAGAATAGGGAGCCCAGAAATAAATTCATGCCTATATGCTCATTAATCTATGACAAAGGAGGCAAGATTGGGGTAAAGATGGTCTCTTCAACAAATAGTGTTGGGAAAACTAGACATGTATATGCAAAAAAATGAAGCTGGACCACCTTCTTAAATTATATTCAAAAATAAGTTCAAAATAAATTAAAGCCTTAAATATAAGACCTGAAACCATAAAACTTCTAGAAGAAAACATAAGCAGCAAATGCCCTGATAATGCTATTAGTAATTTTTTTCTGATATATCTACTTGGACTAGGGAAACAAAAGAAAATAAATAAACAAATGGGATTACATCTATATAAAAATTTTTTGTACAGCAAAGGAAACCATCAACAAAACAAAAAGACAATCTACTGAATGAGAGGTTTATAAATTTTGGATATTTGACTATGATACAACTTATAAAGGATTAATATTCAAAATTCATAAAGAACTATACAATTCAACATCCCCAAAATTCCAAATAATCCAATTAAAAAATGGGCAGAAGACCTGAATAAGTATTTCTCCAAAGAAGACATACAGGTGATCAATAGACACATAAAAAGATGCTCATAGTCACTAACCATCAGAGAAATGCAAATTAAATCACAATTGAGATATCACCTCACATCTGTCAGAAGGGCTATCATCCACAAACCAAAAAACAAGTGTTGGTGAGGATGTGGAGAAAAGGAAAACTTTCGCCGTTGAGATTAAAAATTGGTACAGCCACTGTGGAAAACAGTTTGGAGGTCCCTCAAAAAATTAAGAATAGAACTACCTTATGATGCAGCCATTGCACTTCTGGGTATTTATCCAGAGAAAACCAAACACCAATTCTTAAAGATCTATGCACCCCTAAGTTCACTGCAGCAATATTTACAATAGCCAAGATATGGCAGCAACCTAAGTGCCCATCACTAGACAATTGAATAAAAAGTTATCGTACATATGTACATGTACGATCTATGGAATATTACTCAACCATACAAAAAAATGAAATCTTACCATTTGCTACAATGTAGTACAATGTAGATGGACCGAGAGGGAATTACTCTGAGTGAAATAAATCAGACAGAGAAAGATAAATACCACATGATTTCACCTATATGTGGAATCTAAGGAATAAAAGGACCAAACTAAACAAAAGCAGACTCACAGATACAGAGAACAAACTGGTGATTGCCAGAGGGAGGGTGGTTGGGAGAATGGGTGAAAAAGGTGAAGGGATGAAGAAGTACAATTAGTAGTTACAAAACAGTCACGGGGATGTAGAGCACAGCACAGGAATATAGCCAGTATTATTGGAAAGACTGTGTCTCATGCCAGATGAGTGCCAGAGTGACTGATGGCATCTCTGTATAAATTATATAAATGTCCAACCATTGTATTGTATACCTGAAACCAATTTAAAATATTTAAAAAGTATATCCAAACTTTCAAAAAATAATAAAACAAACAAAAAAATAATAGAGACTGTGATGCAATACAATCACATTACATTATTATTTCATAGTGTATAGAATAATATATAATGAATAACAATAAATGATATTATATTACAAATAAAAATAAATGTTAAGAAATAATAAAGGTAACATGGTAAGATGAGAACAATGAGAAAGTTACTAGATAGACTCCCAAAAATATATGTATCAAACAAATATCAAAGATGAAATGGAAATTTAGTTTTGAGTTCCCTAGCAGCCAAAGCAAAGAAGAAAGAATAATCAGTTAAAAGAGTCTCAGTATACTTTGGAAGAGCAAAAAGTCCTCAGAGAAATTATTTCCCTGCCATGGATCTCCATAAAAGGATCACTAAACGTTATGAAACTGTCCATAGCATCCGTACAGTATATGTAACAGCAAGTTTAAAAAAATCTGTCGAAACCAACACAAATTTAATTTAGTTTCTCTGATTTATTTAGTCCAAACCAAGACAACTTTCCAATGCCTTGTATTAATCCAAGGATATAAAAATGATATATCTTCCTGGAGAAGGTAAGAAATCCTTTTGGCTTAGCTTTTTTTCTTGGTGGTAAAGAATGTAAAACATTAATTATGTACTTAATCCAACATGAATATACAGAGAACAGAATATATAAAATGCATACTTGAGTTTTATAGGAAACCTCAAGGACAGGAATATCTCACTGTGTGGATAGGCTTGGGTTTGCTTGCTCAAAACCCTCACGTGGCAACATCACACCTTCTACTCTGAGCCTTTGTCCTGGGGAGAGGTGTGAAAACATTTCTCTGCATTTCCCCCTCTGCCTAACTCGCAGTCACCTGATGGAGAATAAGAAACTGGCTACCTAGATGCTTTCATTCCTGGCACAGTATCTGGGTCAATGAATTAACTAATAAGTTAATGAACTAAAGATCTCTGGTTGCTTTGGGTTGTACTATCCCTCCCACAAATTCACATGTTGAAGTCCTAACCCCCAGTATCTCAGAATGTGAACTTATTTGGAGATAGTCTTTACAGAATTAAGCAAGATAAAATTAGGTCAGTATGATGGGCCCTAATCCAACGTGACCAGTGTCCTAGTAAAAAGTGGAAATGTGGACATAGAGATGTGCATAGAGAGAAGATGGTGTGAAGACAGAGCCACGGAAAGAGGCCTAGAAAAGCAGATTCTCTCTCGCAGCTCTCACAAGGGACCAGTCCTGCTGACAACTTCATCTTGGACTTCCGACCTCCCGAGCTGTGAGACAACACATTTCTGTTGTTTGCAGTACATTGCAACAGCAGCCCTAGCAAACAGTGACCTTCAGATCCTTCACGTGACTGGCCCCCTCCATGAAAGTGTTGCTTCCAAAAGAGGATTTGATGAATTCAAGACCTTTGCAAGGACAGCGAGGATGACACTGCCTTCCTCTGCAGCCATGCCTATGCTGAAGGGTGGAGGGAAGCTCCAAGGACAGGGCCTCCTTCTCCCCACCCCCACATCACACTACCGGACCACCTTGCTTGCCTATGCGTGCGGATGTTAACTAGCTGTGTGATTTGGGGCCAGTTGATTAACCTTTCTCTGTCCCTTCATCTTAAGAAAGAAATGATAATAGTGACCTAAATTTAAAAACAAGTAACAAAAAACCAGACTCACGAATATTGAAGACAATCTGGTGACTGCCAGAGGGGAGGGGGGTTGCAGGGGGCTGGGAAAATGGAATGAAGGGTTAAAGAAGTACAAATTAGTAGTTGATAGATGGTCGCGGAGATGGGGAGAGCACGGCGCATAGTCAGCATCCATGTAATGGCTAGGTGGAGGGCCAGAAGAGAAAAAGAGCAATTAGGGAGATGGTTTTATAAACTATATAAATGCCTAACCAATGTACTGTATACTTGAAACTAATAATAAAATAAAATTTAAAAAATAATAATGAATAAAATAAACAAGTTATATAATCTGCATATTGGCTCCATGGAGGAAATAACTGATTCGTGAGATATTTGTAAAAGCAAATATAAAATCCAAAAATTAAAAGAAAAAAAAAGTAATGCACGTATGAAGAGAGAAACTCTTCATACGGTGCTTGCTATATAATAGGACTATAAAAATGTGAGCCTCCTTCCTTGCTCTCTCATTCTCCCTATAATGCAATACCTATTTCTCCTTAGAAAGAGTAAGTAGGCCTCTAAATACTTTACAATTGTAAAATATCTTCTTCCTTTAATATTATAATCTAGCAGCCTTCTGCCTTAAGCAGAAAATCATTTAAGTAATGAGACAGCAAAAAAAGTGGCATTTTATATTGGAAATAATTAATTATTATGAACTAAACATCCAAACTAGTATCTTAACATTTTCCATTAAAACACAATCCTGATCCACTGAGTTTACTTATGAACTTTGGCTGAGTTTTATACTTAGAACAAATATTTTTTAATTTCATTATACACTACCAAATCAACCACATCTTTGTGTGTATAAGGTCAACCTCCATATTTGGTAAATATACTTTTTTTCTAGTGCCTTCCTTTACATAATTTTCATCATTTAATTTTTTAAATTACTTCTCAGTAACTAAGTTCCCCTAATACAAGCAGAAAAGACCAAAAAAAGAACATTCTTATTCATGGGTTTGAGGTTGTTCGATCCCGGTGATCTTTGACTTTCAAAAGTTAAAGTTGCCTACAGCCATGCCACCCTGAACAAGCCAGATCCCATCTGATCTCAGAAGCTAAGCAGGGTCGGGCCTGGTTAGTCCTTGGATGGGAGACCACCAAGGTCAACCAGGTGCTATAGGCATAAAAAATAAAAAATAAGGGATTGTAAACTGACAAGGTCTTTTGCAATCTGTGAGGTCAACCAAGGGTTGCCTCACCTTAAAAAAAAAAAATTAAAAATTAAAGCCAAATTAAAACCAGAGTACTTTTTTCTGAAGTAGCAGTAGAAAGATTCAACATCATGTGCCATAGAAGGATAGAGAAAAATATTCAATACTATTATTTATTCCAAGTCCTGAACACTTTTAAAAGAATTTTAAAACTCCACTTTCACATTCTGTTTCACTTAATATGACTTGGTAGTAACAATTGTTGAACAGGGTCAAACATGCTGTAAAAATTAAAGAACTCTGCTGATATACACTTAGCATCAGCTACGGAGAATTCAGAAACCAGTCACACAATCGGAATTCAGGTGTACATCATAAAGTGTTCAACAGATTTAAAATAAGAGAAGGCAAGCCAGGGTTGCTCCAGGCAGGGGCGTTCAGGGGAGGGAGATATGCTAGTTAAACATCCTTACAACAAATAAGGAAGCAGGAAAACCACAAAAATTGGTCACAAGCCTATAAAACCCCAGCATTAGTTTTAGTTTAGTTTTGTTTTTGTTTTTTTTTTTTTGAAGAATTGCAGAGTATTAAATATACCATAGGCCCCAGGATGTTACTATAGTACAACCTAATAAGAGAAGAAAGGGCAGTTTTGGGGGCTCCTCAAATGGTAGGGGTCAGAAACCACATACTCTGAAGGGCCCCTGATTGGCCAATCACTTGGGAATAGTCAATCAATCTCTCCTTCCTTAGGTACAAAATGAAAATAATTGTGTCCCTGCCTTTTGCACAGCATCGTGGTGGGGCTCAGAAGTAAAAGAGCACTGTGGGGCCATGGACTTGATGTCACCCCTCTACCAGCCCTTTCTGTTCTCTTGGCTTCCGGGTCCCCACACTGTCCTGTTTCCCTCCGATGTAACTGGCTCTTCCCGCTCAGCTTCCTATGCTGATTCTGCTGTCTGGTCTCCACATTTTTGAGTACCCTGGAGTTCAGTCCTCATTCTTTCTCTCTTCTCTATCTACAGTCTCTCCCAAGGTCATCTCAAAGGATTAAATATGACTTGTTGTGTCGATCATTCCCAGAATTATATATTTACATATAATTCTGAACTCCAGGTATAAATGCAATTGTAAACTTGACATCCCCACTTGCTGTTGGGTAAGTACCTCAAATGTTATATGGCCAAAATAGACCTCTTGATTCTCCATCATCCTACCCTTATTTTCTACATTTTAGTCAGTGTCATCCACTCAATTGCTCAAGCCAAAATAGATCTAAGAATTATCTTGAGGCTTCTCTTTTCTCCCTTCTCTCATATCCATCTAATCCATCAGCAAGACCTATCAACACTACCTCTGAAACAGACCTCAGATCTATTCACTTCTTCCTACCTCATTCTTCATTGCCCTTGTCCAGCTCACCATCTTTGCTCATCTGAATGTCCACAATCAACTCCCAACTGGTTGCCCTGTTTACCTGTTGGCCTATGCAATCATTTTGTTTATATTTATCATAACTTTTAATGAATTAATAAATTTAATGATATATTCATGATGCATATATAAAAGATAGCATTTTCAATTTAAAAATCCACCAAATAACAAAAATATACAAATGTATGTAAAAAAAAACAAAACTCAACAAAGGCCTAGAATGATACACACAGAATTTATGATACATTTACCTTCTTAGAAAGAAAATATGATAGAAATGAAGGTCAAAATGTACTTTTATACATAGAATTTCCTTCTTTTATTAAAAAACATAAGAATTTGAAGTGAATGTCAATATGTTAAAATGTCAATTACTGCTTTGACACTGGATTTGCTTTTTGTGAATTTCTTCTAATTTTCTCAAAATAAAAAAAAAGAAACACAGAGAAAAGAAGATAAAGTGCAACAAAATAAATAAAAAGGGAAAATATTTCTGAATTGAAGAATGTATTAAAAATTGAAATATATTCTATGCATAAACAGCCAGTAAAATGTTTCAATTTCATGAAGAAAAGCCTTGCTCTATCTCTTTCTGATGTTAATTGAAATGTTTCTAGGTGCCTAGACACTGTACAAATCTCAAAAAACATACCATAAGAACCCATTTAAAGTTCTCCAATACCTTCCCAATACATTTACAATCAAATTCCAATTCCTTACAGTGACACCCAAAGTCCTACCGTTCTGGCCTCTAACCTCCTCTCCAGACTGCTCTGTTGACAATCTAATCATCTAGGCTCCAGTAATCTGTCAAACACAAATTCTTTCCCACGTGAAGAAGACCTTTGCCTTGGTCCCTCCTTTGCTTGGATAGCTTTTTCCCCAGACTGCACCTGGCTGGAAGCTTCTTGTCGTGCAAACGCTTTCAAACACAGCTGTCTCAGAGATCTCCTGACTCGGTGATCTGAAGGAACCCCCACCCCAGCCACTGTCGAGCATCTCACGTCACCTTAATTCTCCCCACAGAACTAACTGTGGTCAGATCTTTCGCTACGTGCTTTCATGTTGCATTTTCTTCATTGCATCTTCTTCATCCCCATCTTCCTTCCAGAATATAAACTATGGCTTCGGAGGCCATGTTACATTCCCAGCACCAAGAACTGCGCCTGGTACCTGGAGAGTGTATTCGTTTTTTTATTGCTGCATAATAAATTGCTGTTATTCTAGTGGTTTACACCAATACTCATTTATTAGCTCACAGTCCTGGTGGTCAGAAGTCCAGGCACAGGGTGGCTAGGCGCACACTGGCCAGGGCATTAGAAACTTAAATCAAGGTGTCGTCCAGGCTGAGTTTTTATTCGGAGACTGCTTCCAAACTCCTTCAGGTTGTGAGCAAAACCCAGCTCCATAGGGCTATAAGACCGAAGTCTCTATTTCCCTGCTGACTGTCAGCCAGAGGACTTTCTTAGCTCCTCGTGGCCACCCACACTCCTTACCATGTGGTCTCCTCCATCTTTGAGCCAGCAATGGCATGTCAACTCCTTCTGCGATTTGAATATCTGACTTCCTCTTCAATAACCAGCTGAAAACTCCCTGTTTTCAAAGGAGTCATGTGATTGACTGGATAAGTTCCATATCTCAAGGTCAACCAGCCAAGTACATAACATAATCACAGGAGCTAAATCCATCATATTCATAGTCCTGGAGGTTATATAAAATATGTACACCACGGGGCAGGAAATCTTGGGGCCCATTGGAGAACTCTGCCTACCACAGAGGATATTCTATCAACAATTGTTAAACTAAAAAAATAACGAAAGTGCTCATCTAAAACCATAGGTAACTTTGCAAATGTTAGCATTAAAGTAATTCTGGTTCATAAAGATGTCCCCATGACACCACGAAAAGGTTGAAGTGAGCATAAGTTGCCATGGTCCATCAAAGCAAGGCTATTTTTTCTTTAAGTTTTGGGGCTCAGAAAGATAAAATCTAATTAATTGACAAAAACAGTTTTAAAAGATAAAAACAAAACAAACAAAAACCATACACTCATCAGTAAGGCTTGGGCTTCATTTGACTCAGCTATGTATGAGCTCTGACTCTGAGTAATTTATTTAACATTCCCAGTTCAGATTTCTTTCTAAAATGGGCAGTGATTTCACAGGTGGCTGCGAACTTTAAATGATCAGACGCCTGTACATTAACTAGTGTGTTGTCTAGAGCTTAGCATTTGCTTGATAATTATCTCGCAGTAGTCTAGAGAAGTCAGCTGTTTAGAGTGAAAATTCACTGATATGTTTCACCCAGGCAAGGTTTTCAGTGGAGTTGCAGGCTAAGAGATGGGATTCCTTGAGTCTGGGCCCACTCCTGACCCAATCTACTTCAGAGATGAGTATATATTTCCTTGGCAACTCCCACCAGAAGGACAAGAGTAGGAACAATTCCTAAAAGAGGGAATGCTATTCCCAAAAGTAAAATATGCTAGCCAAATAAGCCAAAATATACAGGCATACCATATCTTTTTTAACGAATTAGATAATTAAGAGACAACCTGGTATAATCAATCAAAAGATGTATTTAGCTCTATTTATCAGTAGTAAATGTTTATAATCTATGTCCACTAATTCTACTTCTAGCTATTTACCTAAAATATTAATATATATACACAAAGAGATTAATTAAATTTTTTACTTATTCAACAAATATTTTGGCATAAACTGTGTGCCTACATTCAAAGCTGAAATATTAGAAGTAAAAGAGAAGAAAATTTTCTGCTTTTATCTTTGAGCAGGGAACACAGAGGACAAGCAAGTGATTGGCACATCACAATTGTTTATTGTTAAGCTTTCTGTCCAATTTCAATTTCTAGGCTTCACACTCTCACAACATCAATGTATTTTCTGTTTATGCTCAGAGAGTGTTCATTACCTTCAAAGCTTCACTTGTGATACCACATACACTTGCAATTGGAAATGGTATTCGGTTATGTCTAATTTGTATAGAATTGTACGGTTTACAAAGAGCTTTCACATCTACCATCTCATTCCTCTCATGCACCAACACTGTGATTTAGGGAAAGGTGGGCATTATTATTATTATGGTCACCATTGAATCTCCAGAGCCAGACAAGATGCAAGGTATAGATAAAGCAGGCACCAAGGGAGAGTTTCTTGGAGGAACCTAAATCAAACGCATGGCTAACGATAAAAGGCCACTTCGACAGCATAGCAGGTCATCCAACCCAAGACAGCTAGTGCCAATTCTTGAGCTTTTCCAGCTATATGATGTTTGTAATTTCTAGAGTCATCTAATCACAAGATTTTAGGTATCTTCATTTTACTTAGCAGTTTCCATTCTAAATGTTGGGGTTTTGCATTTTTGTTTTTAAGTAAACTATTTGATATTTTGTTGATGGTAGATTCACAAAATGTGAATGACTCTTGTAAAACCTGGAACCAATAGCAACTAGAGCTCCAAGTATGGAGTGTAGAAAGAAGTGTTGGTAACACTCAGATCTGAGCTGCATGAGAAATCTAAGGCTTATGCTTTCATTTTAACCACATACATGTCACTTGGACAAGGTGCTCCAACTCTCTGCGAAATGAGGTGATTATTCTAATCAAATGCTGATTCCTTCTGGCACCAAAACATGACGATTCATCAACATGTTCAGACACTCCTGTGGGATGATTGTGGACATCGAGGGTTACGGTTTAGCTGAGTCTGAAGAGCAGGGATACACATTGTAAAACAAAGTCATTTCAGGAAGTTGTGAGTAATTGAATGTTTTAGCTGCAAACTTAATTATGACAAAGAACAAGCATTAGTTCTCCCATATGTGAAATGAGTCAACAGAGGAACGTGTATTTGGGTTCACCCTCTTTCTTGAAGAAGTTAAGACTCATCAAATGCTATGACATGACCATGCAGATGCCCAGGTAAAGGCAATGGACGTGAACTATTGAACAGGTGTCTGTTAGGAAATCGCTTTGGGCTAAAGGTCTCCCGACAGAACCACTCTTTAGATGGGATATAACGCCATTAGTTACAAAGAAGAGCACATGCATAGAATCTCCTCGCCTAATTTTCATGACAACCTCTGCACTGGGAAGGTAACGAGTTTTGGAATAACGAAACCCCTGGTTGCAAATTCCAGTCTTTGCCCTGAATAACCTTGAGTAAGTCATTTAATCTCTCTAACCCTCAAGTTTCTTATCTACAAAATTAGGATAATAATATTGACCTTCGAAGATTTAAGTCACACATGTATTTAAGCACCTGGTAGAGTCTTGCCACCAAATAGATGGTGAATAAATAGACGACTGTACCACAGTTTGTTTAACCGGTCACCTACTGAAGGGCATCTAGGCTGTTTCTAGTCTTGCCTGTTATAAATTTTCTTTGAACATTCATGTGCAGGCTTTTGTGTGAATATAAGTTTTCATTTCCCTGTGACAAATGCCTCAGAGAGGAATTGCTGGCGTATATGGTAGTTGTATGTTTAGGTTATAAAAACCTGCCAAACCATTTTAAAGAGTGGCTCTACCATTTTGCACTCCCACCAGCAACAAATGTATGAGTTTCTTCGCATTCTTGCCAGCATTTGGTATTGTCACTATTTATTTAAGCCATTTTGTCTAGTGATATCTCATGTGGTTTTAATTTGCATTTTCATACTGGCTATATGATGTTGAATAAATTTTCATGTGATTATTTTCCACGTTTATCCTCTTTGGTGAAATGTCTGTTCATGACTTTTGCCCATTTTGTAATTGGGTTGTTTTTTTCTTTGTTGTTGAGTTTTGAGAAGTCTTTATATATTCTAGATATTAGTCCTTCATCAGATAAGTGGATTGCTAATTTTTCTCCCAGTCTATATCTTGTGTTTGCATCCCCTTAAGAATGTCATTGTCGAAGCAAAAGTTTCTAATTTTGATGAAGTCCAATTTATCCACTTTTTGGAACGTGCTTTTAGTGTTATATCAAAGAACTCTTCACTCAACCCCGGACACAAAAGTTCTTCTCTAGGTTCTCGTCTATAAGATTAGTGGTCGTATGTTTTACATTTAAACCTATGATTCATTTTGAGTTAATTTTTGTATAACGTGTGAAGTTTAGGTTGAGGTTCATTTCTTTGTCTATAGATTACAATTGCTCCAGCATCATTTGTCCAAAAATGTATCATTCCTCCACTAAACTGCTTTTTCAACTCTGTCAAACATCAGTTGGGCGACCTTGTGTGATCTATTTCTGCACTCAGTCTCTGTTTTAATCTATGTGTCTGTCCCTCAACCAATAATGTCCAGTCTCGATTACGATAGCTACATAAGCATTGAAATTGAGTAGAGTGATTCATTTTTCACACTTGTTTCAGCTACCCTAGTTCCTGTACCTTTCCATGGATTTCTCCTTTATTCATGAAGGATAGTTTCACAGGTCTAAAATTCTAAGTTGATAATTCTTTACTTTCATCACTTAAAAAATGCTGTGCCACTTCTCTCTGGACTCTGTGATTTGGGATGAGAAATTCACTGTCATTTAAATAGTTTTTCCTGTATAGGTAATGTGTCGGTTTTCTCTCACAGCTTTCGAGATTTTTCTTCATCTTTAATTTTTTCATGCATGACTAGAACATGTCTTGACATGGATATGTTTTGAGTTCCTCCTGTTTGATACTCACTCAGCTTTTTAAATCCATAAATTTGTGTCTTTTGCCAAATTTGGAAAGTTTCTAACCATTATTTCTTCAAACACTTTTTCGCTCTCAACTTCTTTCTCCTCTTCTTTCAATGACACAAACGTTAGGTCTTTTGTTGTCATCATACAGGTTCCTGAATCTCTGAACATTTTTATTTTAGTCTTTCTCTTGTTGTTAACACCGGGTAATTGCCATTGTTCTTTCTTTCAGTTTACTGCTTCTTTCCTCTGATCCCTCCATTTAGCTGTTGAGTCCATTGAGTTTTTTATTCTGGTTAAAGTACTTCTAAAATTTAAGTTTATAGCTTCTAATTCTTTGCTGAGGCTTTATTTCTTTTAAATTTATTTCAAGCATGTTTGTAATTGCTCATTGAAGCATTTTTTTCATTGAAGCATTTTTATGATGACTGCTTTAAAATTTTGCCAGCTGAATAGAAGGACAGAAAAAAGAATTAGTGAACTGGAAGAAAGAACAATAAAAATTATTCAATCTGAACAACAGAGAGAGTAAACTGAGAAGAGACAGACAGACAGACAGACAGACACTTGGGACCTGCATGACTATAAAAAATTTCCAATATTTGTGACACCAGAATAAAGAAAAAAGAGGAAAAGGAGAGCAAAGCTAAAAAAAAAAAAAAAAAGTCTAAATTCTTCCCAAATTCTAACATCTCTGTCATTTCAATGTTAGCATTCACTGTCTTTATTCACTCATGTTGAAGTTTTCCTGGTTCTTGGTGTGATGACTCATTTTCAGCTGAAACGTAGACATTTTTGGTATTTCGTTAAGAACTCCAGATTTTGTTCCAGTTTTCTGCTTTGGCTGGCTTTCTCTGATGTGACTCTGTCAGGGGAGAAGGCAGTGTTGCTTCGTGACAGCCGGGTGGAGGTAGAAGGCCGGGTTCCTCGCTTTGCCCCTGTTGACACCTGAGGAGGGCAGGGAGCCCCACAGTGCTACTGGAACAAGTGGGAGATCCAACTTCCCACTAGGCCTCCTCTGGATGGGAACAGTAAGGGTGCCTCGCGACTAGTCCCCCCGTGCCCTCCACTGTCACCACGAGGGTTGAGTGGCCTCATTCCCAGTGGATACTGGTAATGACTCTCCACTAGGTCTCTGACATCAGCCCAGTAGGGAGACGCAGGGAATCTCATTACTGCAAAGAGCAAATGGAAGTCCAACTTTCACACATGGTCTCCCCTGATACGTGGATGCAGTGGGGGCCTCTGTGACTACTCAGCAGGAATGAAAGTCCCGGCTCCCTGCTCGGCCTTCTCTGACACCCCTGCTGTTACATCCCAGCGAGTGTAGCCTAAACTACCCGCTTGTCTTTGCTGACGTGGGTGGGGGAGCACATTTTTTTCCTGTGGTATTGGGCTGGAATAGAGCCATTATTGCCTCAGAGTTTTCTGTGATGCAAGATTGTACTTTTCTTGGTCCTTTGGTTACTGACCAAAGGCTTTTCGGGGGGCCTTTTTTTGTTCACACATGTTGACATTTACCGTGCTCTGCTTTCTCCAGCTTTAGTTTGGGAACCTAAAAGCCAAAAGAACATCCAAGAACCTCAATACATTATTGTGCTTCTGGTTCCAAGGTCCCGAGACAGTTTGCCTTCTTCTCTCCACCTTTCAGATGCTCTGTTTGTTTTACATACAATGTCCAGAGTTATAATTTGGACTTAGTGAGAAGAATAGGGAGAAATCATCTGTGCCATCTTCATGGAAGCAAGAGTTTTGAACATTCATTTTTAATACCATTTTATTATAAAACCAATTTTGCGTGACATTAAATAAAATATTAAAGCTGGAAAAAAGACCTCTTATACTTTTACTAATATTAATATTGTAATTATATACCGGATTAAGATTTGCAGGTGGTATTTATTTGTCATATCCACAGCAAAGGCATGTACATGTCTAGCCAGTGATCCAAGCTAAAGGCTACCTCGGTAGGCAGATAGATGACTGCCCATGGGTGTGTGGGTTGATGGTGCTAACTAAGCTAGCTTTCCTCAAATAAATCCTCTCTCTGGCTGGTTCATGGTATTAACAGGCTCAAACTTTATCTCCTTAGCTTATGTCTATCATACTTGTTGAAATACAAGCATCCATGGAGAATATATGATTCTCCATCCCAACAGAGCTGCATACTATGAATGAACACTCACCAGTAAAGAGGAGAAAACAGATATTTAACAGAACCTAACAGATATGAGGACAGTTCACCATGGCCCCCAAAATGTCCTTTTAGACACACATACACAGTCATACATAACAGAGTCACATGCATACATCTCTAACAAAAATGTCAAACAAAGAACAAATGAACAAACAGAAATACCAAATTTAAATGGGACTTTGAATTATATTTATTGACAACACGAGAAGTTAGGTACAATTTGTCTTCCCTGATAACTAAAGGAGGGAGGAATTGGTTTTCTCTGGTCTCTTTCAGCCATTTAGGAATTAAGTTCTGTAAATATTTATCAAACACCTACTATGTGACAGGCACTGCATTACATAGTAGGGATAAAAATTTATAAATCACTTCTCTATGCTTTCTCTTATTTGATGGCTCTTATACCAGAAAGATATTTCTAAGAAATTGGCTTTCTTTATCATAAATCTATATTGCATTTTAGAAACTGCTTTCTCTTATCTCAACCCATTCATTCTTAAAATAAGGTGGAAACATCACATGTTATTGTCCATATTTAACAAATGAGGGCAGCGAGGCCCAGAAATTTAAGTATCTTTCCCAAAGTCCCACAACCAGGAACCTGGAGCGAGGTCTTACATAGGTGTCTTCTGACTGCAGGCCTAGGACACTCAGCTCCTGAGGGACAGTTCACCTCAAAAGATCTGTCAATATTTGGTTAAAATCCCACCTTACGATTATGGTTATTTTTCTAAATCTTTCCAAGAAACCAAAAACTCCCCGAGGGTGGGAACTTTGCATTTCGTTGTAATTTTTTACATCTGTCTTTGTTGATATTCCATTAGTATTTACAGACTTAACTCGAATGACTGCAAGAAAATCTAGATTCTGAAATAAAAAATAACCTTTGATGCGCTTTCTTGTAATCAATCAATCTGTCTCTGTCCCTTCCTAGTTCTGTGATGTCAATTAAATTATAAAATTCTCTTAGCCTAGGTTTCTTATTTGCAAAATGGGTATAATAATGTCTACTTATAAGGTTGCTATGTATATAAGAAATAGTAAATGATAATTATTATAAAATGTGGGAAATTTTTAGGACATTATTTGGCATGAAATAGGCTTCCCCCATTCCCCAGCCCCCACTGGATAGCAAACTTCATGAGGGCAAGATGGTATTTATTTAAAATCCAGAGCACAGTGCTCCCTATTTATCATCTATTGCAAAGAGATTTGCTAAATGAATGGATAAATGAATACAACGGTGCTAAAGAATGTTTAATTATCAGTGTTACAAAATATTTAACTTTACTAGGATCAAATACTTTGATAGTACAATAAATCCATGTATATCTTCTAGACTAAAATAAAATATATAGTCAGCAACCACTTTGAATTTTTTCACTTTAATATGTTTACCTTTATATTTATTTTAACTTTGAAGTCCTTGTCAGCTCCCTACTATCTATCTGCCTTTAGCCTTTCCTGGGAAACTAATCATTCATTCATGCATGCAATTAACATTTACTGAGCACTTACTCTCTACCATAAACCAGACTGCAAAGACTCCTAAGACTCCCTCTCTCTGCCTCTAAAGAATTTATATGCTACAAGGAAAAAACAACACATAAACAATCTATAATTAATGGAGGTGTTATGATAGAAGTACAAAAAGGTGCTATGGTTTTAAGAGTGATTCATTCTGCCTGGGGAGTTCGCTCATGGGGGTTTACATGTGGGAAAGTGATTTTTCTCTTTGCAAACGAAATCGACTTACTGGTAATAAAAATAGTTTCCATTTCTGTAGTACTTTGCAAAATGTTTTTATATCCACTTATTATTTTAATCCTCACAATGAAGGCTCTATAGTTGACTGTTTTTTAAAAATATATATTAATCAAAAACAAAAAAGGTAGCTATGGGGCCAACAGATAAATAATATGAAAATTCCTTCGAAAGCCCATAGATGATACAAACCAAAACTGGAAAAAAAGACTCTGCTGGGGCCTCTCAGAAACCATTTCGAGAGGGGCTAATGGCAAGGCCTGGTCCTCCCGCTTCGCCCTCAGCATCACTGCCCCACTATAGCCCTGAGTTGCCATCTTGCTCATAGGTTGTTACAACAATCTTCTAACTGGATTTCCTGATTTGTGTCTCATCTCCTCCCAAGCCACATGCTACACTGACCACAAAATAATAATTTTCGATGTAAATTGAACCATATAATTTCCCTACTTAAAGCTATTTTATACCAGAGTTCCGCTCCCCACTCCTTGTAGGATAAAGTCCAAATGCTTTTGCATAGTATATAAAACTCTGCATCATCTAAACCTATCAAATTCTTCAAATTCGAGATCTCTTCCAATAATCTTACTGATTTTGCTCAAAGCCAACATATTATTTCTACTTCTATGTTTTTATGGTGTCTTTGACCTAGGAGGAGGCCTTTAGCCCTCTACCATTCTGCTTGGTAAAATGATGGTGGACATATAGAAAGTGTGGCTTTTTTGTTGTTGTTTGTATATAGACTTACTCAGTGGTAATAGTAAAATTTTGGCAACATGATTTTTGTTCTTCTTGTTTTTTCTTAATCTATTACTGCATACAATACAGTTTAAGAATTACTAGTCTAGTCTACAGCCATGTCACCCTCAACAAGACTGATCTTGTCTGATCTCGGAAGCTAAGCAGGGTCGAACCTGGTTAGTACTTGGATGGGAGACCACCTAGGAAGACCAGGTGCTATAGGTGTAAAACATAAAAAATAAGGGATTGTAACCTGACAAGGTTCTTGCAATCTGTGAGGTCAACCAAGGGTTGCCTCGCCTACAAAAAAAAAAAAGAAAAGAATTACTAGTCTAGCATTTTCTCTTAAAATCTCAGGAATAGATCACTATGCTTTCTATTACATATTAAAGATTCATAACACTTATATTTATTTAACATAGAACTAAAATATACTATTTTGTGAGCATATTTTGTGCCATATGCTAAGGAACCAGCCAGGGATAAGTCAAAACAAGGCAGATTTGCATCATTCATGGATCTTGCATTCAATGAAATAAATAAACAATAAGTGACTAAGTTAAATTTTATAGGTGGGTCATAAGAGCTGCTAGGAAAATAAAGATTGGTCTGAGAAGGAAGTTACTTTGGAGTGATGGTCCATGACGGTCTCTACAAGAAGATAACATTTTAGGTGAAACTTGAAATGTGAGTAGCCAGCCATACAGTTGAGAGAAGAGGGTGCTGGGCTGAGCAAAAATGCTGGAGTGGTTGAAGAACTGAAAGACCAGGGTGGTTGTACATAGTAAGTGAGGGGGAGGGTGGGAAAAGTTAATCGTGCAGGACCTTGTAGGCCAATGCAAGAAAGCCATTGAAGGATTTTAAGCAAGTGAATGATGATGAACCTGAATGCGACACTGGCTGCAGGTGCAGGGTAAAAAACAGATTGTAAGAGAGCAGGAGAGGAAGCAAGGACACCAGTTAGGAGGCTATCATAATGGTCCTTTCAAGATGGTTTGATGGATGGGACTATAGAGTTGGCAGTGTAGAGAAGTGAATGGATTCAAGACACACTTTGGAGATCAAACCAACAAGATCATTTTGTAGGAGAGCAAAAGAAATCAAGGATGAGTCTTAGGTTTTGGGCCTGAAGCATAGGATAGATGATGGAGCCATTTACTAGGGTAGGGGAGACTGAGGGAAATTTTAAAAGTGGGAAACAAATTTGAAAATTTCCTTTTGGACATTTTATATTTGAGCTAACTAAAACATTCGAGTGGAGCCATCAAGTAGGCAGTTGAATAAATAATTTCATACTTCAGAAGGAGTTCTGAGCTCGATATGTAAGTACAGGAGTTTTTAATGTAGAGATGGGGTGAGATGAAATAATGTGTTACATATATTAGTTAAACTAATGCATAGAAAGTTGCAGAAATTTCACTAGGCATGTAGCAAACATGTGTGCAAAAATTATTAGCTATAGGATGCTGCTTGTTGTTATGACTATCTTCACACAGTGTAGCCCAAATCTTTTCTACTAGAGATAAACTGGTTTTCTATCATTTTCCTCTTAATAGTAATCTAAAACATCTAATTGTCTTAATAAGCTATTAATGTATTTGAAAACTTATTTAGGATGTTTTACATACTTATATGTAGAAATACAAAAAAAATGAAGTCTAATAAATGCATGGCATATATAACAATATGTGGTATAAAAATATATGCATATAGCAGAAAAAGTGTAGATGCATAAGTTGTTTTAAAAAGTATTTTTAAAAAACTAAATGGAAAGGTAGTGAAATCATTCAGAGTGTCAGAGTCTTAGCACCTACATGTACAATAAATACATTCGAGAATGCCGATTCATTTATGACACAATAGATGGATTATTTTTTTATGCTGTGGGATGCACAGTGGTTATGGCAAAGAAGAAAGAAGTTGTGATTTTACCTTACACATCCTGTCTCTGTTATTTGCTAGCTGTGTAATCTTGGGAAAATTATGTAGTCTCTTGGTTATTCAATTTTCTCATCTGTAGCACATAGATAATTATATCTACCTATCTAATCAGGCTGTCATGAGCAATGACAACAATGTGTGTCAAATCTGTAGCACAGTACCTTAAGTAATCAATAAATGATCGATCTGTATCAGTAGTTCTCAATCCTGAATGAATATTATAATCATCTGGGGAGTTTTTAAAATACTTACGTCTAGGCTTTACCTAAATCATTTAAAGTAGAATATCTGGAAGTAGAGCTTGGGCAAACAAAAACATTTTTAAAAACTCCCTAGGTGATTCTAATGTGTAGCCAGGGTTGAGAAATACTGAACTGTAATAAATTATCACATAGAATATGTGGGATTATATTTGTACAATATAGTGTGATGCCAATGAAATAAGTGGTCAAAATTTTTTCAAAATCAGTGTAGTGATTTAGTTTAAGGAAAAGGAAGTAAATTGGAGAGGTAGATAAATTATAATTAAAAACAAAGAGTTGGTATAGCATCTCTGAAATAAAATGCCTGCACTGGATTCCCAGCCCCACCATTTAACTAGCTTTGTAACTTCAGTCAAGTTACTCAACTACTGTTTCCTCACTTGTAGAATAAGGATAATGATGGTGCATATTTCTCATTGTGTTGTCAGGGCATTGCATGATTTAACCTTTGTAAAGTTGTTAGAACAATGTCTGGTGGATAGTGAGCACTATACATGTGTTTGCAAAATATTTAGATGGACATATTTGGAATGAAATAAGGCTAGTTGTTAGCACTGAACCTAAGTAACAGACATTTGCATTAAATTAGAACTGAAAAAATAGGGATTGCACAAAATTCTGAAGTAATTGTTAAAAAAAAAAATTCTTTAGACCTTTTATCAAAGTTCAAACAAACTGCTCCTCAGTTCATATGAGCTATCGCTCATCATGGAAAACAATGTATTAATCCTACCAAAAGCTGCAGAAGATACCCCGGAACATGAGAAAGAATCCCGTCTCCCCGGAGCCCTGAAGCTCAGATATCGCGTGAGAATTTTAAAACGTGATCACCATCTGCAGATGACGGGCCCGGAGGTGGAGTTCAGGGATGAGTCCTCTCCTTGTTGGACCTGATCCGGCCCACGCCTGCTTCTTTAGCCTTGTTCTAATGGCCTCTCCTCACTCACTTCCCCCATCCAGGCAACCTCCTCTCCACTTACCGCAATCGGTTCTACCGTTTCCTCCTCCAAGCCTTTGCTGTTCTTGCTGATGCCTCTTTCTGGAATGCTCTTTTCATTTTGCTCTAAGTAGCCAACTCCCAACCTACACATCTTTTAAGACTCAGTTCCAATACTGACCTCTTCTATAAAGCTTTTCCCAATGCTTCAGGTTGCAGTAACCATTCCCTCCTTTACATCTGTTTATCTCATGAACAGATGGCCACTTTCAAAACTAGGTCTGAGTTCTCTTAAAGGCCAGGAACGCTTGTGTTATGTATTTACATATGTATTTATTTAATCGTGAGCGCCTGGCACAGAGCCTGGCTAGCTTAATTTCATTGACTTAGAGAGTGAAAGAAAGGGAGGGAGTGGAGAAAAAAGGAACGGCATCCATTCGTGTGATGTGTGACAGAGAGGAGGGGCGCCATCAGTGGGCATGAACACATCGGTGGCCATCTGTGGCCCCTGGCTACGGAAAAATCAACAGGAAAACCATCCTAAGACAAAAGCATCAGCTTCTCGTAGACCTCAGACACCACCATGCCTCTTCTCCATAGAGAGACCCGTCTCCAGATTTCAGTGAGACTCGGCGATCGGATACAATGGAAGAAGACTCCTTAAAGCTACACAAGAGAGTTCATTTATAAAAACACTGTAGTTTTTCTAGCTTTCCATTCTTCTAAGTTTACTCCCATCTTTGAAGGATTTCCTCAAGTCCCAGTGCTCCTTGGAAATCGTTTCAGTCTAGTGGAGACAAAGTGATAAGACACACAGAAATCTGAGCCCAGGGGACTAAAGGCAGGCTCTGAGATGCTGGCTCTACCCTGAGCTCTGTGGTGTTAGGCGAGCTGCCCACATCCTGGGCCTTGGTGCTCTCACCTGTGGTCTGAGGACAACCAGAGAACTCCTCACAGAGCTGTGAAGTAGATTAAATGTTTAGAACAGTGCCTGGCACATAGAGAGTACTAAATAAGCGTTAATATTCAATATTATAAATTGGTTAATATTATGTGTTAGTTAATATCATAGACAAGAACTACTGAATTCCCTCCCTGTATTCTATCTGTCCTTAAAGAGGAAGAATATAGGTGCCTCTCTTTTGATGACCAATAACATTGCTTACTTTAGATGTTAAGAGACTAAATGTATTGGTCACGTGGAGGATATAGTTTCACCTTCTTATAAATAAACATGTCTATACTTAACTTACAAAACAGGAGATACCCATCTATGAATCCTCTGTGACATTTGTTGCT
Source organism: Macroglossus sobrinus (assembly GCA_004027375.1). NCBI lineage: Eukaryota > Metazoa > Chordata > Mammalia > Chiroptera > Pteropodidae > Macroglossus > Macroglossus sobrinus. The sequence continues at coordinate 4,871 of PVKZ01006534.1, read as the reverse complement.
TCAGAGTCTATTGGCAATGGTGAAACTTGGCAAGATGACTGATCCTGTATAATGGCAGAGAAATGCCAGGACAACCTTGCCTATTCATAAAATTCAAACAAGGAAGTATCTGTCAGATATTCAGGAACATTTTTTTTTCTTAGCTGGGCTAAGCCGAACACAAGTATAAAGCTTATTATCAATCTCATTTTCAGTTCCTCTGACCTCTTTTGTGAGTTTGCCCTATCTAAAGGGACCAGCCATCAAAGAAGAGTCTGTGTAGCAGGGACTAGGTTAAACAAGTAACCATAGAAATTCAGTGTCTAACATTCTCTTCTGCATTCTCCTATGAAGAGGGCAAGTCCTTCCCTCCCTAGTGAATGAACTACAGAGGGCTCTGAAGAGCCTGGGGTCTTTACATCATAGAGGAATCTGTGACATCATGCCTGAGGCTGGATTCCAGGTTAAGGTACCCACAAAGATGAATGAATATCAAGTCACCAGGTTATCTTTCATTTATATTCAAAATCAACAAACCCATCATTTTTTTTTTTTTTTTTTTTTTTTACAGATGGGTTGTGCTTAAATTTTGAGCACTCATGATTATTCATAAAAGAGGTTATGTTAGCGTTCACAAGTCAGTCTGACCTACAGACACCTTAGAGTCGTACCGGGACAAAGTTCCTAAGTCCTTCAAGGAAATGTGTCCCGCTGGCCAAAAAGTTTCCTCACTCTTCCACAGCCTGTCTCTCCAGACTCTTCCTTTCCCAATCATCTGTGGACACAGTCCATCTTCTGTAGCAATAAAGCTGACAACTGGACTCACAGGGAGCAAGACTGAAAAAGAACAAAGGGTTATAACTCAGAAGGTGGTGGTTTTACTTGGTTTTGCCACTTACTAGCTGTGTTTCCTTGTGAATTCATTCAACTTTAGCTTTCACTTATTAGGCTTCTTTAAGTGGATTCCTCATGTATCCTGTCTTTTTCATCTTCGCAAGCTCAAGACAAGAAGCAGCCCACAAAATGCCTGGCAAACTGAAGGTAATGGCTATGTGTGGATCTTCATACTTGGTTGAGTTCCCTTAAGTCTAGGTCTCAGTCTTTCGCTCAGTTTTCTGGGGTCTGACACAGGTGAAGCTATTCCTATTCCTGTTTCCCTAGGACCCTACTCTCTCTACCACCAACTAATGAGCTAACCTAGGTAGAGGAAAATCTACCTCCGGGGCCATCCTTGCTTTATGCCACAAGTATGTAATCTGCAATATTCCCATTCGTTCATTCATTCATTCATTCAGTCATAGGGATAGGATTGGCACTGGGAATATAGCAAGCAGTCAATAAGGCAACTAGAGATGACGGACTCGGGTTGCCTTTGTTCTCCGGCCTAGATTTTAAACACTTTTCTTCAAGAATCACCTAAAAAAGCTTGGAACGTTTAAAAATTTTCTTGTATATTCAAACAGTTTTAAAAGTCTCATATACTTTAAATCATCCAAAAGGTTTTATCATAAGTTTAAATTGTTGTGAAAGATGTAATTGTTAACATACACTTAATATTGTCATTTTAAATACAATTACTATATTATAGTAAATGTATCTAATGAAATGTGAGCAATTTAATACCCATGACTAGCTATTACCAAATCTACGAAAAAGTTATTTGGTAAATTTGGCAATTGCAGACCTTTCCTTTTTCTCTTTGAACTCATATTTTTATTATACTTTCTCCCTTGATTTTATACATATATATGAAATCAAAACTGTGGATCTACATACTTAGCTCTATTTATGGAAAATATCCAACATACATCTGATTCATAAACCAATAAGTCAAACTGCATTTTCTTTTAGGAAAAGTTCTGCCTTTATTTTTTCAATTCAAATAAATGTGTTAATAATCATTGCAAGGAATAACATAAAAAACATTGAGACGTTACAAAATGAATCCTGTAAAATTATAAAAATTAGCCAAGATTAAAATAAGATCTGATATACATTTTAAAAGAAGATAAATTAATATACAGTTCTCATTAACTAATTTTAAATAGAGCAATGAATGTATAGTTTATGAAAAAATGATATCATTCCTCTAATAAGAATGCGTGTCTCGCTGCTCAAAATACTGAGAATGGTTGATTGGAGCAAACATAATCCAACTATAAGTTGTCCACAAGAGACACACTAGATTCAAAGTAAGTTGTAAGTAAAAAGAGAGAAAAATACACGTCATACAAACAGTATCCAAAAGAAAGCCGGACTGGCTATACCCGTATCAGACAAAATAGACTTAAAGACAAAATTTGTTACTAGAGACAACAAAGGATATAATAATAAAGGTCAATCCATCAGGGAGACAAAACACTTATAATGCCCCTGACAACAGAGACCCCAATAACATAAAGTAAAATATACACATTAAAGTGAGAAACAGACAATTCAACAATAGTATTTGAAATAACCCACTTTCAATAATAGATAGAACAAGTAGGCATAAGATAGAAAATAGAAAACCTGAACAGAGTAAACCAACTAAATGTAACAGATATCTATAGAACACTCCAATCAACAGCAGAATATATATTCTTCTCAAGTGCATATGTTAGAGCATCTGTTAAGGACACAGTATATGTTAAGAGGCCATAAAACAAACCTCAATAAATTTAAAAGCATTTTAAATCATATGAAGTATGTTGTTTGACTACAATGAAAAAAGTCATAATAACAGAAGGAATTTTGAGAAATTCACAGACATGTGAAAATTAAATTAAAAGTCTTCTAAATAACAAAGGAGTCAAAAAAAGTCACAAGGCAAATTACAAAATAATTTGAGTTAAATGAAAATGAAATAATAACCCAAAACTTATGAGATGCAACTAAAGCAGCAGTCAGAGAGAAATTTATAGCTATAATGCTTATTTTTATAAAAAGAATACAGATCTCAGGTCAATAACCTAAACTACCTTAAGAAACTAGCAAAAAAAGAATAAACTAAAAGCAAAGCAAGCAGAAAGTAGAGAATACTAAAGATTTGAGAACAAATAAATGAAATAGAGACTAGAAATACTAGTGAACAACAATAAAACAAAAAGTCAGTTCTGTGAAAAAAAAATCAATAAGATTGACGAACTTTTAGCTAGGCTGACCAAGAAAAAAAAAAGTTCTCAGATTATTAAAATCATTAAAATCAGGCATTTATAAAAGAGGCTACCTCATCATCAAGTCATTGAAAAATAAAAAGATTATAAGAGAATAATATGAATAGCTGCATGTTAACAAATTAGATAAGCTAGATGAAACGGTCAAATTTCCAAAAAGTCACAAACAACTGAAACTGCAATAGGAAAAAATGAAAAATCTGAATACACTTCTAACAAGTCAGAGGTTGAATTAGCAATTTTAAAACTTTCCACAAAAAGAGTCTAGGCCCACATGGCTTCACCGGTGAATACTACCACACATTTAAAGAATTAACGCCAATTTCACATCCGCTTACAAAAATTAAAAGAGGAAGCAACACTTCCTAAATTGTTCTATGAAAACTGTACTGCCTTGGTACCAAAACCAGTCAAAGGCATCACAAGAAAAGAAAATTATAGACCAAGATCTCCTATAAAGGTAGATGCAAATATCCTCAGCAAAACACTAGTAATCCAAATCCAGCAACACATATATACAGGATTCCATACCATGACCAAGAGGGATTTTCCCCAGAAACGCAAGATGAGTTTAACATCTGAAAATCAGCGTTATCACGTTATATTCATAGAGTAAACCACAGAAACCACAATCCTCTTAATAGATATAGAAAATGCAGTAATAACATTTTACCCATTACATTTTTGTTCTATGTTGAGTTAAAATATATTACTCGAGTTAATTCTATCTGGGTTTTTTTTTTCCTTTTTAAATGTGGGTACTTGATAATTTTGCATTACATCTGTAGCTGGCATCTGTGGCTCACAGTACGTTTCTATTGACTGAGATGGTCTAGAGGCATCCTACTTTGAAAACTAGTGCTCTAACAGAATGAAGTTATCTTTCATGTGTAGTTCCCTAGTCACTTACCAGAGGAGAAAAAAAGAGACGGAGAAGGCTAACCTGCCCAGGTTAACACACCCACCCAGTAAGTGTCAGAACTGGAATTAGAATTCGGCTCTGCCCTTAAAGCCGGAGTTTGCCTTATTTACATCACCGGTCTTCCTTAGGGATTAAGGAGTCATTGAATCTGCTTAATATTTAACTTTCAGATTTTTGTTTTCTACATTTGTTTTTCAAATGTAGTCTCTTCTTTCCCATTTTCCATTTGGATTTATCTCTCTATTACTGTTGTTTGCATACTTTGGGTAATTTTTTTGTTTTCTTTTGTCTTTGCTGTGATTATCCCCACCACCCCAGGACTGCCATTGTGTTTCAAATGGCTTTCTCGTTTACTCTTTACCTTAAGCTGCATAGCAGATGACAGTCAGGCCTCACTCTTTTCATAGGAGAAAAAACCAGTAAGCACAGTTAAGGAGCATTTCTGAATTTTTGTGGGATATGCATTTTGAAAATAAGAGGCTTTCATGCTGAGGTCACTACTGCCAACTGTTATCATTTAGTTAGGTGTTACTGAGAGGTCTTTGAGGATTACTCTTTCTACCCCTTATCCTTTGGCAGAAACAGCAACCATTGTTTTTGAGGCCTGTCACTGTGGCTCCGTTCTGCTCAGAGATGTTGTACATCTCTGGTGATAGCCTGAGGGACAAGTAATGAGGCTGAGAAATGGGGAGATCGGGGAATGAAGCCCAGGCTATACAAACTACCTGAGATCAATTATATTGTGTTGGGGCTTTGGTTTTCCAACTATAAAATAGGAATATTGTTTGTTTTCTCTACCCACAAGTTTATTGTGA
>PVKZ01006533.1:0-33844 GCA_004027375.1 Macroglossus sobrinus | reverse complement strand
TGAGAAAATGTCGTATACTTAATTCCCTCAGCCAGCAAATCATGTAATTCGTCATATACAATTATAAATCTGTTCAGGGTCTTGTCATTTTGTAGTATCTAAAGAATCTAGTAAAGTGCACATTGTCATATTTTTTAATGTTAACTGGAAAATTACACATTTTAAAACATTATTAATTACGTTTCATTAAGAGATAACTGTAAAAAATGAAAATATACAAGACATAGATGAGTAGTTAATAAATGTTTGCTTTCTGGCAGTTATATCAGTTACATGAATGAATGTGTTAGCTTATTTAAACACTAGTTTCAAGCTGACTTAGGTGAGCAAGTAATTTGTATGACTTTTTTACAAAATGTCCATTTTGGAGATTCAATATACCTTTCTTCAATAATGATAAAATGGTTACATAGTTTAATAGAACTACTAAGGTCAAACCTCATATAACAGAGATACTAAAATTGTTTTTTTAAACTTCTCCTTTTAAGGTTTTTATGTGTACTAGGAGTTTTAAATCAAAACCAATTAGAATAAAATAAAATCCAATTATACGGATGATGAAGAACCATACAATTTCATTTATCATTACAGAATTTCTTTCACTTAGATCTCTTTTGGACATTTCATTCCTAGGGAATATCGTTTTTCCAACTGCCTCAGTAAACTAATATTGTAACACTGTTCAATTTTTCTTGTAAGCACTTTGTTCTTATCTGACATCAGCTGAAGTCAGTTGTCTGTCTGCAAGATGCAATGAGAACTACCTTCTGCCATACAGAATGTCTTGACATTGATATTATAATACCAATAAAAGCTTTCTCTGGAGGATACATTTTCTGAATGTAATCCTTTTAAAATGTTTTTTTTTCCACATGAATTCCCATTTAAAGAATTCTCATGACGGTACTAATTTCAAAGGAAAAATGCAAATTTCTAAATTTACTATTTAGAAGTGGTCACAGACATTTAAACAAAATAATAAGTAATACCTTAAAATTAATTTTGTTTTCCTTTTGTAGCAAAGGAAACATAATATAAATTAGCATTTTAGTCCCTCTACATTTGATACTAAATACAGCCTTGGGACCAAATATTAAAAAAATACATACACTGGATTACAAAATTACATGGATTCTTGTGCTTTGGACTCTAAATAAATGTAATGTAAAAAAAAAAGTAAAAGGCTTGCAATTCAGCTATCAGCTGGGATCACCCTATCCCCTACAAACTAGGTAAGTTAGACTGAACACCCATTTTATGTACTACAGAAAGAATAATGACATCTCAAAGATTTCTACAAAAAATCAGATGGTCATCTCTGGCTCTACTACTCTCATTTATTAAATTCCCCTTCTTTGCTTATGGTCTTTTACTTCAGTAACAATTACAAGCATCCTTTTGCCTTGAAATTTTCCTGTCCTCAACTAGATCAAGAAAATACAAAAAAAATTTTTTTTCAGAAAGATTTTTAAGATCCATCAGTCATGAAAGAGGAATTCTGTTGTTGCAGCTTTAAGTATTATTTATCAGATAACACTTTTCTTAAAAAGTCTCAGGGCTATGTTTACCACTGGCCATATCAACTACTGTCACAATTTGGCTTATTTTTCTGTAAGGATGTTCCAAATGCATTCTCATTATCTAGTCTCTTTCTAGCAATCTCAGTTGTAGGCCTATAATGTTAAAAAAAGTATAGTAGAATAACTGTTGGGTACTTTCTGATCTTTTGCCAATAAGAAAAACAATTATTTTCTCCTTTAAAATAATCCTTCTAGTTTAGAAGAGAGTAATATTTTAAAAACATTCTCTCTTTAGTTGATTCAAATAATTTGTAGTATGGTAGAAATAACATGTGGCAGAGAATTGTAAGATTTCTAATCTTAGTTCTGACCACTGACCATTGAGCTTTGGAAAAATTGTAGTAAGCAGAAAAATAATTCCCTAAAAATGAGTAGGTCCTAATCCCTTGAACCTGTATATGTTATTGTACATGAAAAAAAAAGGGAGATATTGCAAGTATGATTATGGTCAAGGGCCTGAGCTGGATAGATAACCCTGGATTAGCTGGATGGGCTCAAGCTAATCACCTGAGTTCCTGAAAGACTCTTTCCTGACTGCAGCCAGAATAATGACACTACAGAAGAATGATCAGAAAGATGCAATGTTGCTGACTTTGAGGGTGGAAAAAGGAGGACCTAACTAAATAATCTTGGTGGCTGCAAGAACCTGGAAAAGGAAAAAAAAAAAAAGCTATCTCCTAGAGCAGGGGTTTCCAACGCAGAGCCCAGAGCCTCAGCCTGTTAGGAACAAGGCCATACAGTAGGAGGTGAGCGGCAGACCAGTGAGTAAAGGATGCTTCATCTGTATTTGCAGCCGCTCCCCAGCACTAGCATCACCAGCCTCAGTTTCACCTCAGATCATCAGACTTTAGATTTCATACGAGTGCCTGTCCCTGGTACCAAAGAGTTTGGAGACCACTGCCTAGAGGCTCCAGAAAGAAACATAGTTCTGATGTCCTGATTTTAGCACAGTGAGACACATATTAGACTTTTAACCTGCAGAAGTAGTTTAAGTAAAATAAATAAATAAATAATAAAATTATGTTGTTTTAAATTAATACTTTTGTGGTGATTTTGTATAGCAGCAAAGGAAAACTAGTACAGAAGTCATTTGTTCTTATTCCTTCTACATATAAAGAGGTGATGAGAATGAAAAGTCTCCAAGATCTTCCTAGATCTGTTGGGAGCCATTCTTGCTGAATGCCCTACAGACAAGGTTAAAGTTGCTTGCAAGCTAGAAGTTTGCAGGGCAGGTGGGCTCGTTAATGGATAAGCTCATTACTGAAGGAGGAAGATTGGCTTAACGGATAAACTCCTTACTGAAGGAGGAAGATTGGCTTAATGGATAAGCTCCTTACTGAAATTGTTTGCATATCTGTGGGTGTTGCTTCTCATGCACATCCTAGGGTATAAATATGCTGTGCTTAATAAACTCGGGGTGCAGTATTCACTGTTAGCTCTCTCGACTCTATCTTCTCTATCTCTTTGTCTCTCTTTCTTCTCTCTCTCTCACTCTCTCTCTTTCTCTCTCTCTCTCTCTTTCTTTCTTTTCTTAATCCTCACTCCCCCTCTTGGGAACTGTTCGATCTTAGCCAGCTGGCTCCGGCACAGATCTCAGTTGTCTGATGAACATGCCTACCATGGTAAATTGGGAAGTCTCATCTTTATTTTGCTTCCTGTGGAAACATTAATCAATATAAACTTATAGTTACTGGCTGTTCCTACTCAAGCGTGCACTTTACAATGTACTGTACTCAGATACTCGGAGTATTGAGATTGGTGAATCTCCAAACCAACACTTTCAATCTCATACAGTACAGCCCTCTTAAAAGGATCACTGACTATATATCTAGGTGTGATCTTTTCAAGGTTTTCTAGTACCCTGGCCACCTCATTGCTGTTTGAAAATCAGGCAATCACTTCCCTTTTTATAGACTAATACTAGATTTTAATATAAAAAAGATGGGGAATATACTTTATCGGTCACAGATTTATTTGCCCAGACTAGTGGAAATATCCTCACAGGCCCAGGCTTCATGTGCTTACAGGAATCTTGTGATTGATATTCCCTGTTCCTTATTGCTGTTAACATGAACTCTTTCTTCAGTCTGTCCAAGTATTTATTTGCCCACTTTCAGTTAACTCTTTAAGTTATATACAGCACCCATCTTTCTTATTTTTGTAGCCCTCTAGAGAAGAGGTTAGTTCTCAAAAATGCTTTACCCACTCTAAAAGTATACATTTACATCTTTTAACACTACAAGTGTGGCCCCTTTGCTTCCCTCACCTATCTCCAATACATGCATTTTCAATACTGATGATAATCCAAATGTCTTGTGAGCTTCAGAAAACACTTTCATGACAATAACATACCCATTGAGCAGTTAACTTCAATAACTTTAGAAAAACCTGTCAAGGTGTAATGTAAGGTGAAAAACAAATAAATGTTTGTTGTTACTAAGGCATTCCGCCTTTTAAAAAACAGCTGAGCTCAGCAGCCTGTGCTTAATTCAAATAAACCAAGAAGAGTAAATGAATAACTATAGTGTCAAATAACTGACAAGGAGCACTTAAATTTACAATTAAAGCCCAGATTGTACTAAAACTGGCAGAAGATGCCCATTTTATACTTTTTAACCATTGATGCTTATTAAAACATCTAGAATCATATTTATTCTATTAATATTCTTTGTGTTAGGCACCTAAACAAAGTGTAAACAAGATATAAAAAGCTTATATTGTTGTGGAATTTGGTGTCTAGATTTGTCTTTCTGTATTGTTCAGCTCAGTTTTTAGTGTATTTGACCTAGGTACCTACACCAATGAGAAATGAATATGACCTGACACTACATCTACTCCCTGGTTTGAGGTGGACTCTCCCTAAGTAAAATCTACTTAGATGGACTTAAGAGTTCATTAAAACATAAAAAGCACAGTAGGGCAAGATGAAACAGAACAATTTCTGTGTCAAATTGTAGGGTCAGGGGCACTGCATGGGAAACACGATAAAACCTAATATTTTTAAATTGATTAACTTATTCAATAAATACATCCTGAGAATCTGTGACTTGCCCAGCCCTAACGTACATACAGGCAATCAAGCTGTAGGAATTTTTTCAGAAATAATAATGGCATTAGACACAAGCATACTGACTAAAGGAGAGGAATCAACATCAAGAGCTCACAGATGGAGAAGGCAAAAACTCAGCTGACTTGAAAGTAATATGTGAAGACGGTTAAAAACATAAAAGCAAAGGTAGAAATAAAGTCTGTTAGTGTAGTTAGTGTATTACCTCACATGTAATTTATGACCATTATAACACTATAGTTCCAATTTCTCTCTTCTTTTGTGCTATTTTCTCTCATTTATTTTACTTTAATCTATGCTCTAAAATGCTCATACAGGTTAATAGTTTTAATGGTAATGCATTCTCTCAGCATTTGTTTCTCTGAAAATAGTCTGTATTTCACTCTACCTTTGAAAATTATTTTGTCAGGAATTTAAGTTTCAGAGGTTTATTATTATTATTAATTATTAATTATAGCTCTTTAAAGATGTCACTGTATTATCTTCTGGCTCACATCATTTCTAATGAAAATTATGCTTTGATATTCTCCATGTAATGTATATTTTTCCTTTAACTACCTTCAACATTCCTTTTTATCTTTGGTTTTAGCAGTTTGAATATGATGTTTTGTTTTTTAATTACTATTTATTATGCTTTAGTTTCTCTTTTGGAGTCTGTTATTTGATATTTTTCATTACTTTTGAAAAATTTTAGGTCCTTATATCTATCTTCAAATATGTCTTCAACCCTGTTATCTCTGATTTCTCCTTCAGAGATTCTCAGTAGATGTATATTTTCCCACAGCCTTTTAATACTTTGATTTTTTTCTACTCTTTTTTTTCCTGTTTCTTCAGTTTAGGTAGTTTCTGTTTCATATGTGTTCATGTGTGCTACCAAACATTCCCACTAGAGCCTTTAAAATATTAATTACAGCTATCTTAAATTCTCTGATAGTTTTAATATATACAGTTCATCACTGAGTCTGATGACTGTTTTGTCTCTTAAGGTTTTTGTTTCTTTATGTGTTTTATAATTTTGATGGAATAACAGATATCTTGTGCAGAACTGTAAAATCTTAAGTAAACAGCATTTATGTCTAGAAAAGCACGTACCTCTTCTGCTAGGCTGTTAAGCGTACATATGAGCATTTACTATAGTATCAATATGCAACAGTAAATGTTGGAAAGTTATCAAATGTTCATCCATAGGACACTGCTTTGATAAATTTTGTTGCATTCATACTATAGAGTACCACAAAAAGTTTGAGCAAGATCTCTACAGAATATTAAGGAAAGCTTTCAAACAAGGTATAAAAACATCTATATGATATAGTACTCTTCATTCCCTAAAGCAGGAAAAATAGCATATAAACATATTGACTTATTTATCAAAAGGAAACCCAAGAAAGTTAGATAAATCAATCAAAATGGTTATCTATAAGAGGTGACAGATAATAGAGGATAGAGGTTTTGTGGGATGGAGACAGGATCTGCGAATTTCCCTTATAACTTTCAGTGTTGAACCATATATGTATTTATATTTTCAACACATAAAATTAAAGTGATTATAAGAAGTTATAGCAATCTTCAAAATAAAAAGGAATAAAAGCATATACATAAATGTTCCTAACAACCTTATCATAATACCCCAAATATAAAGACAATCCAAAATTTCATCAATAAGAGAATGGAGACTCAGAAATTTCTATACAGTGGAAAACAATTCAGCAATGAAAAGAAACAATCTATGATACATGTAGTGTTATGAATGAATCTCAGAAAAAATATACTAAGTAAAAGAAGCCTGACACAAAAGGTACATATTATAGTATTCCATTTATATAAAAACTAGGACAGGTAAAACTGGTCCAATGTGACAGAAATCAGATCCATAGTCTATTGGGGCTAGGAATCATTGAGATTAACTTAAAAATGTATAATTCATTATGCATATACTCTCATATGTTGAAATATATTGATCTTGGTAGTGGTAGCATGGTTGTCAAAACTGTAAATGTAAAATTGGTGCATTTCATGTAATTTGACTCCGATAAATTGATTTTAAAAGCAAAAAGAAAGTGAAAGAAAAATGAAAGACTGCTAGAGTGAAATCCCAATTACATCTGTTTTTCAGAGAGGAAGGCTTATTTTTTTTAAGATTCCAATTGTTCTAAGTTTAGAATAAAGAATTGCATCCTACTTAAAAAACTGCATTTTGCATATTATAGAAATCATTTCATATTTGGACTATTAGAATACATGTTTAAGATTTTTAAAGAAATACAGTCAATATTTTTGTGTATATTAGAATATCTCAATTATACTGGACAGTGACAATAGAAACTATCCTTTTGTTCTAATACAGAAATAGAAATTTAAATTTTAATTATATCTAGGGTTTTGTATCAACTGCTTTCCTCTAATATATTGCTTTTGAGACAATTTTACTTGTTTTTATAATATTTTGTAAACACTGAAATAAGTAATATTACTATGAAATGCCAGCAGATCAAGTAAGATTATGCCAGGATTTATCCTGGCATAAATCTTTGCCACGTGCTATATTAAGCTTTAGATAATCATAGATAATTTTTAATATTTAAAAGATAAAAATAAATCTTAAAACCTTTATGAGTGTGTGTCCTTCATGGCTATAAATATCATTACTAAATAATAGATAATACATCCCCTTTCATTTTAATTTTTACCTGTCCATGTTTTGCAATTTAAAATTTTAGAAACTAAATTCAGTGATTCAATTTTATTGATTTTACCTAGATTTTCCAAGTGCTTTGGGAACCTCTTAGAGAAAGAACATATTCCAGGAGACTAATATTACTCTTGATCATAAATTAAAGATTGATTCTTTATAATCCCACATGAATCTTTATTTTGTCTCTGAAGTTACTGATGAGATGCACATTAATTGTTAGAAAAGTACAATCTCTCAAACACCATGCAAAATAACTGCCCCAGGTTTACCTTGAAACAGAGTCTTTATGTAATGTTTACATTAAAATAAAGTAACAAGTAATCTCTTCTTGTTACATAATGAATTTTGGGGTAGAGCTAGCCATTGGCTTGTCTAGTCTAGAGTTCAAGATTAATTTTAAGGCAGCAAGGAGTTATGTATTTTAAATCTCACCAAATGTGGGTCAGAATCATCACCATTATCTACCTGCTAGATGGAACATGACCTTGTGCTGAATATGTGGAACACAATTTCATGTGGTGGAAACAGAATGAACTTTGAAGTCAGAAAACCTGTATTTAAATCTGAGCTTTGTCATTTTGGTACTGTGTTCTCTAAAATTTACTAATATGTAAAAATCAAATGGGCTAATATTTATAAATGTTCAAAGATTTTACCTCAGCTGTAGACATTTCTTAATACATTTTAAGCTTGTTTCTTTCTCATATGGTAGCAAAGCAACTATATTTGATTATGCACATTTCTATACTATGTAAAATATAATATGTAATTATATATAGTGCATATATGATGTTCCTAATTACTAATTATGAATTAGAAACATATCTTAGGAAATATTTATAGGAACATTTTGTTGTTATAATGTATCTGCACTGCATGTGAAACAGTATACTAAAACATACTAAAAAAGAAGAGCAAATTAAATCTGAATTAAGCAGAAGAGAAACAATAAGAATTGGAATAGAAGTCAATGAAATTAAAAACATTAACAAAATAGAGAAAAATCAATGAAACAAAAAAGATCAATAAAAACTTTCAGAGCCTAGTCAGATTAAGAAAAAAAGAGAGCACCAAAATTATTAATACAAAAATGAAAAAGGGGATACTACTGAGCCTATGGTCATAAAGAAATATGAACAACTCTATGGTCACAAATTTGAATAACAAGACGAAATGTACTAATTCCTTGACAGACACACTCTGCCAAAATTCACACAAGAAAAAATAGACAATCTGAATAAGTCCATACCTATGAAAGAAACTGAATCAATAATTCATAACTTTTCAAAACAGAAAGCACCAGATCCAGATGGCTTCACTGGTGAGGTCTACCAAACATTTAGAAATAAATTATACCAATTCTTTGAGGATGAAGCAGAGAAAATACTAAAAGTAACTGAGAAATGCTGACGTAAATTCAGAGTATCAGTTCTATCATAATTCTGGAGAGAAATGATTCTTGCCTTGGATTATCTAGCAAGAATAAGAATAGTTCTTATTTTTATATACATTTATGAGTTAATTGAATCTTGTCGCACATAATAATGGGAAAGCTGTATTCCCTAGAGGCTAAATACACACGTGATGTGTATTTAAAAAGATTTGGATTCTGTGGTAGATGAAATAATAGTTCCTCAAAGAAGCCCAGGTTCTCCTAATCCCTTGAACCTGTGACTATGCTACCTTATATAGTAAAAGAGTCTTTGCAGATATGATTAAGTTAAGGTTCTTGAAATCAGAAAATTATTCTATTTATCTGGTTAGGTTAAATGTAAGAGTCCTTATATGAAATAGACAAGGGAATCAGAATAAGAGAAGGATATATAAGAACAGAAGCAGAGGTCAGAGTGACAGAATTGCTGATTTTGAAAATGGAAGGGACTCACAAACCAACAGATGTAGGCAATCTCTAGGACCTTGAAAATATGAAAGGATACATAGTCCCTCACAGCCCCCAGAATGCATATAGCTCAATCAACACCTTGAGTTTAGCCTAGTGAGATATCTGTTCTCCAGAACTAGAAAATGATAAATTTGAGCTATTTCAACTGAAGTTTGCAGCAATAGGATACAAATATAATAGGTTCTAATCTCATTTCCTACACTTGCCAAAATGTAGAAACCAGATTTTATGGGTTTGAGAATAGTTGGACTTAAGACAATGAGAACCTTACGTTTCAAAAACTTTTATAATAAAGATTATCTTTTAAAAATATGTGGTCCTTGAAGAAGAGACTATGCTAAGATAATACTTGATAAGATAAAACAATCTCGTGATGGCAAACTATAATAGTATTATTATGCTAAGGTATAATTCAGAAGTGGCTACTAGAGCAGTTATATGGCATGTGATGAGGACATCTAATGTCCTCATCCATTACCTGCATTCATAATTGATTATTGCAGAGAATCATAGCCACCGTATAACCTTAATATAGATTTCATCATGACACTCAAGGCAGCTACAACTACTTTTTTAAATTGGAGTATATACCATTTAGAATCCATTCAGAAAGGGATATGGGTCATAAGTACTCAAAGTAGTTAAAATAAGGGTAATTTTAATAGAAAACAAGTTAACAGGTGATACAAGAGCTAACAGGACAAAAGGGAAAATCAGAGATTAGCAATAGCAGGAAAATATTACAACCAATAAACTGCTAGACAAAGAGAAGTTTGAGAGTCCAAGGGCTACAAAAACTATAAAAAAGATGGAGCATTATATATAAATTCTTATACATTTATCCATCAATGAATACTTGCTTTGTTTCCATATCTTATAGTTTCCTCAATAATAATGTATTGCACTTCAATGGTGCATTGATTTTAATATTAATGATCTCACATCTGATGAGAAAGGTAAATATATAAAAAAAGTATTACCATGAAGAGCAGTATATGTAAAAATGGACCTAAGAACAAAGCTGGCATTATAGCTATTCGCAAATACTGTGGCAATGAACATAGGAGTGTAGATATATTTTTAAGTTAGTATTTTGGGTTTCTTTGGATAAACACTCAGAAGTGGAATTGCTGAATCATATGGTAGTTCTGTATTTAATTTTCAAGCAACTACCGCTCTGTCATCTCTCAATAATACCAAACAAATCGGAGCCCGCTGAAACTGCAGCCAAGGAGACCTAATGGGCAAAGAGTAGGTCCTATTCTGTGCCAAACAGAGTAGGGAAGTGTGAGGAAGGGACCTGAGAGCAATTGGCTGTGGAACGGCATAGTGTGCTAAGTTAAGAAACAAAAATTAAAAGACCCTTCCTCTCTTTTTTTTAACTCTTGAATATGGTGAGGAACATAAAGAGAACATCTTTCAAAAAACAGAGATTCTAAGAAAGGAGACTTTTAAAAAATGTTAATGATTAAAACTGAAGTGTATAAAACTAAAACTTGCTTCCATGTAAAATTCCTTTCTATTATGCAGGTCTGAATTATATGAGGCTGATGGATTGTATACACTGACAAAAATAAAAAAATAAAAATATTGCATTTTCTTTTATCTGACTTGTCCATGTATAATTGAATCTATCTAGTTCAAAAAGTCAATTTATAAATCAGAGAGATTATATAATTTCCCAATGGTTATTATTTTTTTTTCACTTCAGGCAATACAACGCACATATGGTTGCTGGAGGGGTTATAAGGCTGGAGGTATCATACTGATTTCAAATTATACTACAAAGCAAGAGTAATCAAAACTGCATGACACTGACACACACACACAAAGAGACATGCTGTCCAATGGAACAAAACTGAGAGCCAAGAAATAAACCCACATATATATGTAAAAATATTTTGCAACAAAGGAGCCAAAAATATACAGTGGAAAAAGGAAAGTGTCTTCAACAAACGATTCTGGGAAAGTTGGAAAACCACAAATGAAAGAATGAAACTAGACTGCTATCTGTCACCATATACCGAAATTATCTAAAAATGGATTGAAGACTTAAATATAAATATTTTTTGTATAGAATGTTTTTTTTAATCTGAAAAGAATATCAGTACATATACATGTTTGTTAAAGAGTGGTAAAAATGGAATGTTATGTATTATGGAATCAGTAGAAGAAAGCATAGGTACTACACTCAATGGTCCTTGGCTTTAGAGAAGATTTTATGAATTTGATTTCAAAGGCAAGGGAAGTAAAAGCAAAAATAAGTGAGACTATATCAAACTAAAAAGTTTCTGCACAGCAAAAGAAATCATCAACAAAACAGAGGCAACCAACTGAATGGAAGAAGATGTTTGCAAACATCACCTCCAAAAAAAGGGCTAATATCCAAAATATACAAAGAACTTAACAAATCAACAACCAAAAAACAAACACTTCAATTAAAAATCGGCAGAGGATCTGGACAGACACTTCTCCCAAGAAGACATATAAATGGCCAAGGAACATATGAAAAGATGCTCAAATTCATCAATTATTAGGAAAATGCAAATCAAAACCACAATGAGATACTACCTCTCACCTCTTAGAAGGGCTATCATCAACTGGACAAGTAATAACAAGTATTAGAGAGGTTGTGTGGGGCAAGAAACTCTGATACACTGCTGGTAGGGATGTGAATTGGTTCAGTTGCTATGGAAAACAATATGGAGGTTCCTTAAAAAATTAAGAATAGAATTACCATATAACACAGCAATCCCTCTTCTGAGTAGCCACCCCAAAAGTTTGAAAATGTTTACCTGTAAAGTTATATGCGCCTTGATGTTCACCGCAGCATTATTCATGGTGGCCAAGACATGAAAACAACCGAAGTGTCTTACGATAGACAACTGAATAAAGATGATGTGGTACATATATAAATGTATTACTACTCAGTCACAAGATGAAATATTGACATTTGTGACAACATGGATGGATCTGAGATTATCATGCTAAGCAAAACAAGTTAGATAAAAAAAATTGAGACATATGATTTTACTCATATGTGAGATATAAAACTGAAAGTAACAAACAAGATAAACAAATAAAGACTCATAGACATAGACAACACTTTTGAGGTTACTAGAGGGAAAGGCAGGGGAGATAGAGAAGGTAAAGGGGGATGACATATAAGGTGACCGAAGGAGATTTGACTTTGGGTGGTAAGCACACAATACAATATACATATGGTGTATTACTCAATCTACATTTGAAACCTATATAATTTTATTACCAATGTCATCTCAATAAAGTTAACAATTAAATAAAATAAAGTAATTGAGAGTTTTGTGAAAATAATCATTAAGATGTGTTATTAGATTAATATAAAGTATTAAGAAAATATTGACTGGATATAGTCTTAACCTAGTCATATTTTTTTATATTTATACTTTTAAGATACATCTAATATTAATATTCATAAGACAGAGACAAATCTTGAAATATCAATAGCTTTTAAAAGTGAAGACTATAAAGTTGATTTTGTTAGATGTGTATCTCTATTGCTATACATAATCATTTCAGGCATAAAATTATCGTTGACATTTTAAGTCAAAAATGATGTAAAATGTATGTCAATTAGTAGGCAATGATAATCTTAAAGTAAATTAAAGTACACAAATGATTGACTTTTCAAAAATAATTGCAAAAATAATCATCAAGATATAACTGGTCTCTCAGCATTTATCAAGCTTCTCCCTCAATCCATCAGAACTGTGACAGACTTCATGCCCATCTGTCATAATCGATTGAATCTTTTTCAGCTGACAGACCAAAATACCTGGGAGAATTTCTAGAAAATATGATGGCCAGCACTACCTTCTGTCAGAAAACTACAAGGTAGATTGAGTAAAGATTCATTTTACCTATGACAAATAATTATATTAGTTCTTTAATGTTTCAAAATGAAATTTTCTCCATTATCCATTGTTCTGCCACATTAGGGAATTTTTACATTTTATTTACAAATCTTGTAGCATATTTTGCTTTATTTCTGTTATAGAAGTTTGTCCACCTTTTGAATGTCTGCATAACATTAGTTAAGCAGTCCACTTTGATTCAGTACTAAGAAGGTATTCCTCAATTTTGTTTCCTCAGTTTATAGTTTCTTCAATAAAAATGTTTTCAGCTTCTGCAGTGCATTAACTTTTATTTTAATGAACTCAGAGTCTGATAAGATAAATATAGAAAAAAGTATTACCATGCAGAATATTATATGTAAAAATGGACTTAAAAACAAAGTTAGCATTAAATAATTAGTAGTGGGTGATTAACTCTCTTCAGGGTGAGAGAAGTCTCCCTGAAAAGCAAAGCTTACATTCTGTTGGAATGAGTTTCAATTTGAAAATCAGACATAAGTGTTTATCACATGAATGAGGATGTTTCCATCTCATTTATATAGCCATAGTAAAATTAGACACGCACATAAGCCTAGGTTTTCAGTAGCAAAGCCTCAACATTGGCTTTGACAGTAGAATTCGGCCAAAAACTGCGTTTGTCTTGGCTGCAATATTTGGTACCTCAAATAGAGAAATAGCTAAATCAATATTTTTTCTGAATATCAATTATTTTTAAATCCATGTCAACAAAACTTTTATGTGCACAAAATTAAGATGTAGATAAAAAATTCAGCCAATTGCCCTATTTTATCACTAACTCCAAGGTATAAGGGCTAATCTTTCCCAAATGATTTTGTAAAAATATTAAAAGTTATTTATATCTGTATCTATATCTAATATGCTTACAATACCTTTTTAATATACATATGTATATATAATAAATATATTTTTATAGTTATATATTTAAACAAATATAAACAAATTTATTCATATATAATTTAGGTACTATATATAAATATAAATAAATAAATAAATATATATATATATATATATATATATATATATATATATATATATATATATCTTCATGGGAATTCCATTTTCACTACTGACTACATCTCAAGTTCTAGAGGTAAATCAGAGAAATGTTTTTATATTATTCAGTTTACTGAAGATGTAATCTAGTTACATTCCCATCAAACTAACTATATTAGCAATCATAGTAAAAATCTGTTTTATCTACCCATATCTCAGTGGAAAATAACAAACTAGCATGGCAAAATGCGAAGACTGGTGCCTCCAAGAACATTCTAGCTGCTGTTACTGTGAAGAAATTATCATGAGGCTTTCAATAGTCAATTGTTTTTAGAATTTCAATGAATGACCTTGGCTGAATATTATCAACTATTTAGCATCTTTGGTAAAACCACATGGTTTGGCTTTTAAAATTTATCAACATAATAAATTATATTGTTAAATCTCTAATATAGATTCACCTTTGAAGCCCTAGAATAAATCCTGATTATCTATTAAATAAGTTGACAGATTCTATTTATTTTTATTTTATTTTTATACATAATCATAAGTATTTAGTAATTTTATTAATTAAATTTATTAAATTGTCATTAAATATTGTTATTTAGGTTAATAAAGTTAATTAGGAAGAGTTTATGTTTTTCATAGTCTTGAATATTTTCAACTATATTGAATTTAAAGACTGCTGAAAAATCAAGTAGAATCCATCTGTAATATCACCTAGTAAGTGTGGTTTTAAAGAACAAACTTCCAACCATCTTCACAATTTCTTTTATGGTAATTGATTTATCAAAGTCTTTGTTTTTCTTGTAGCAATATTGGTAATTTAACTGTCATTTAAAAAATCAGGTATTTCCTCCAGATTTTTAAATTTCTTGCCCTAGAATTTACAAGTAATATTCTCTTTAAAATCTATTAACTTTTACTCTGTCTGTGAATAAATTTGTTTTCATTCCTAAACTTCAAAATTTTATTCTATTTTTAGCCAAGCACATAAACCAGCCTTTCATTAACTTATTCCTTCCAATATTTTTTCTATTTTATTATATTTTATGTCTGCTTTTACCATTATTTTGTTCTACTTAATTATTTATAAAAATTGTGTTGTGTGCTTTTTTAAAATCAGTATTAAGATTCTTCCTTCATGATATGGATGATATAATGGTATATACACTAGTCTCAACTTGATATGATGGATTCACTCTTACCTACGCTAGGGAGAGGCTCCTATTACTATAATTATCCTTTAATAGAAGATGTTTTTATAGCAGAATAAGGCTGCAAACTCACCCAATATATATCTATGGCTGCAACAAAGATGTAAACTATATATATATATATCTCCAATATTTAATAGAAGATGTTTTTATAGCAGAATAAGGCTGCAAACTCACCCAATATATATCTATGGCTGCAACAAAGATGTAAACTATATATATATATATCTCCAATATTGAGGCTTTAGTACTGAAAACTAGGCTTATGTGCATGCCTAATTTTACTGTGGCTGTATAAATGAGATGGAAACATCCTCATTCATGTGATTATGAATATTTATTTATATACACATATACATATAATTGCCTAACCCAGGTATATGTGAATGTGACTTTATTTGGAAATGGAATCTTTGCAGATGTAATTTAGTTAAGATGAGATCATTAGAGTTGGCCCTAACTCAATATCACTGGAATACTTGTAAGAAGAGGAAAATACTATATGGAAACAAACAGGAAAACACCATGACAATGAAGGCAAAGATTGAGATGCTGTAGCTGAGAGCTAAGGTATGCCAAAGATTGCTGGCAAACCTCTAGAAACTAGGAAGAGGCAAGGAAAATTCACCTACACTGGTTCCAAGGGAAGTGTGGCCCTAACATCATGCTTTTGGATGTCTAGCCCCAGAACTGTGAAACACAACATTTCTGTTGTCTTAAGCCACTCAGTTTGTGGTACTTTGTTGTGGCAGGCTTAGGAAACTAGCACATTCACTCAAGACAAACCACAGACTCTTCAATTATTTTCTACCTGAAACAGTCAGGCTATTACTCTTTCAGTACTGCTGCTATAATTTCAGAAAACGTATAAATTTATGTTGTTTTAAATGGGATCCCAGAGGAAAGATACTTATC
This sequence comes from Macroglossus sobrinus, assembly GCA_004027375.1. NCBI lineage: Eukaryota > Metazoa > Chordata > Mammalia > Chiroptera > Pteropodidae > Macroglossus > Macroglossus sobrinus. The sequence continues at coordinate 17,563 of PVKZ01006533.1, read as the reverse complement.
ACAAGTGAGATACCTATTCTTGCCTCTGTAAGTTATAGGACATGAGGAGGATTTATTTACCTGACACTTTCTTGGTAATCAAAACGTGGGTCATTCTTTCATAACTTTTGTCAAGCTTTTCTATCTTCTGGTTTATCTATCAGAATCACTTTAATATGTATGTTGGTTTGAGGCCATTCCCCAATTTCAGTAAAGATAAAAATGCACACCATTTTTGTTTAATTTGTTCATATTTTTGACTCATGAAAATTTTATGTTTCCATAATCTTATACTTCCTCTTATTTCTCAAAGTAACTTTTTTGATAGGAGGAATTATGCTTATTTATCTTTATAACTTTTACCTCTAAAAAAGTAGGTGGAATACTGTAAGCACAAAATAAAAATGTATTACAGAAATGAATATTATCCATTTATTCATCAAATAACAAAGTGAAAAAAAATTTCCAGTGGTATACAGTACTTGACAATATACAATTTGACAGTATTTCATAGGACCTTTCATTATACAAAAAGATATTTAAGATATGACATCCAGTGTGAAAAGAAAATGGACTTTTAGCACAGGTTGGCTATTTTTAAAGGATGTTTTATTACTTGTTTCTGAGAGTAGTATATATTTTTAATGGATAGTTTTATAATTTCTGAATTTTTACACAGAATTTTTATCAGAGTAATAGTAGTCACATTACTATTGAGAATTAAGATTTGGAACCCAAGTTTCATTTCTATTCATCCTAGTGCATTAGTGTTTTCCAGTCAATTAAACAGGGCAGCACCATACTTACCCACAACTGATGTGAAGACAGCATTTGGTTTTAGAATTCTTGATGGATAAATGATAGCAATCCATGAACCCCACTGAGCCTACATACAGCATCAAAATCAATCATTCAAACTCCCTTTTATCCATTACGTACCTAATATCTAGAAAGTCCATTTTAATAGCTAGTCATTAGAGACTTGCCTTGGAAAAGAATAAAAAATACCTATTTAGGCAAATGACATTTGCCTTTAATTATTATTTTCTTGTTCTCATTTAACTTAAGGACTTATAAAAAAATATAAATGTAATTAGCATTTCTTAAAAGCACCCAATTAGATTTTATAAAAATCACTGACCATATATTCTGTGATTGCTTGTTCAACTTTCACAAATGAAATACATAAATAAAAAAGGAGAATACAGATCTTAGATACTCCAAGAGAGTTAATGGGAAGCCAAAGCAAAAAAGAAAAAAAAAATCTCTGTAGAAATATCAGTAATGTTACTGTACACTAAAACACTACTATTTTTATGGAGTTGTGATCTCTCCTATGCATTGAATACTCTGTTTGTTTGTTTTTTAGGGTGGGGGGGCATATTTTTCTGACTGATTGTTAGGAAATTGACCCTTATACATTTTTTACTGCTTTTTTTGAAATTATCCATTCAGATATAATGCTCCTTACTAGTGAACACATAGCAATGGAATCTGGCCAGACAGATGCTTTCATCCTAAGAAATTTGAATCTTGAGGTTAGTGATGCAAGCAAGCATGGAGCAGATTCATCTTGTCAAAATCCACTTTTGAGATTGATCTGCAACTTTGAATTTTCAAGATAACTCTTTTCTCACTCTGATTCTTCAATTCTTTCTTTTTTTTAAATCTCTAATGTATTTCTGTTTTTCCAATTTAAATGTTTTTCTTACTAAGAAGACTCAAAGAAGATAACGTAGGAGAAAAATCTAAATTATCTTGAGTTTGGCTATGATTTCTTAAATAAAATACCAAAGTAATTTATATAAAGCAAAAATTGAAAGTTGGACTTCATTAAAATTAAGAACTTCTGCTCTGCCAAAGATACCGTTAAGAGAATAAAATGACATACCACATATTGGGGGAATATATTTTGAAAACCAATGTGTGATTAAAGACTGCTATCCAAATATACAAAGAATTCTTAAAATTCAGTATTAAAACACAATGCAGTTAACAAATGGGCAAAAGATCTGAAAGGATGTACTGATGTCACATAGCATATGAAAGGTTACTAAATACCATGTCATTAGGGAAATGTATTAAAGCAAAAGAATTACAGTGACACTTTTAGAATAATCTGCATATAATCTAGTTAGACTCTACTATAAAATTTGAAAACTGAAACCAGTCTATATTGAGAAATGTGATGATAATGAAAAATGGTCTATTATTTAAGTGATAATAATGACTCCACAAATTATAAGTGAAAATTATCTTTTTCTCCAACTGCTTCTTACCAATATAAATGTAATCCTAAAAACAACATATCTAGAAAGAAATATCTGGCACTATTAACTCCCAGCTCTGTATTAGGCATATTTTAGTATACTCTGAGCAAAACTCTTGCCCCTAAAATAATGTTTATGGCTGTGCATCTGTTCCTTTTGTTGCTCCTGCCAGAAAGGTCTCATATTTTTAAAACAATTAAGTTTATTGGGATAACATTGGTTAATATAATTATATAATTTTTAGGTGTACATTATAATTTGATATCTATTGTTTGTATACCACTCAAAGTCCAAGTTTCCTTCAGCTCCCATATATTTTTTCCACTTTACCCACTTCACCTCCCCATACCCCCCTATATTTTATCCCCTTTATCCCATCTATCACCCCCCCCACTGTCCCCATCCCCTACCTTCTGGTAACCACTAGTCTATAGTCCATGTCTATGAGTTTCTGTTAGTTTGTCCTGCTCATTTGTTGCTTTTAGGTTTATATCCCACATATCTCTGTCTGGCTTATTTTGCTTAGCATGATTATCTCAAGGTCCATCTATGTTGTTGCAAATGGCAGCATTTCATCTCTTCTTATGGCTGAGTAATATTCCATTGTATACAAGTACCACAGCTGCTTTAGCCAATCATCTATCACAGGACACTTTGGTTGCTTCCATGTCCTGGCCACTGTGAACAGTGCTGCTAAGAACATCAGTGTGCAAATATCTTTTCAGATATGAGTTTTCAAGTCTTTGGGGTAAATACCCAGTAGAGGGATTGCTGGATCATATGGTAGATCAATTCTTAGTTTTTTGAGGAACCTCCATACTGTTTTCCAATTTGCAGTCCCAACAACAGTGTATAAGGGTTCCTTTTTCTCCGCATTCTCTCCTACATTTGTTACTTGTCCTGATGATTATAGACATTCTAACAAGTGTGAGATGGTGTCTCGTTGTGGTTTTGATTTGTATTTCTCTAACAGCTAGTGATGTTGAGCATCTTTTCAAATATTTGTTGGCCATTTGTGTGTCCTCTATGCAGAAATGTCTGTTCAGGTCCTCTGCCCATTTTTTGATTGGATTATTTTGTTGTTGTTGTTGTTGTTGTTGAGTTGTATGAGTTCTTTGTATATTTTGGATATTAGACCCTTATCAGAGGTGTTGCTTACAAATATATTTTCCCATTCAGATGATTGTCTCTTTACCTTGTTGACGATTTCTTTTGCTGAGCAGAAGTTTTTCAGTTTGATGTAGTCACATTCATTTATTTTAGCTTTTACTTCCTTTGCCTTTGAGGTCAAATTCATAAAATTTTTAAGTCCAAGGTCTTTGAATTAAGTTCCTATGTTTTCTTCTATGCAGTTTATTGTTTTAGGTCTTATGTGCAGGTATTTAATCCATTTTGAGTTCATTTTGGTTTGTGGTGATAGACAATCTAGTTTCACTCTTTCGCAGGTGCTTTTGAAAGGTCTCATTTTTTATTCTGATTTTTTCTTTTTTTATTGTTGCCTACTGAGGATAAATACAAGCAAAGAAAAGCTTCTTAAAAACAAAACATGAAAATATTTACTCAGACATTTTAGATTAGATTGACAACACCCTTTTTTGGCCATCTCTAGATCCTCTTCAGGCTTGTATTATAACTATGACAATAAATAGGCAAACACATATATGTCTGTTTAGTACCTTTTCACCAATATGAAACAATTGTGTTTAATCTCACATTAATAGACAATTTATATCTAGAAGTGAATTTCACTGTCTTCCTCCAACTTGTCTTTGCCCAATTTCTTCAGTTTGATTCAATTTTATAAAATGTTAATGACAGATCTATTACAGAAATGAATAAAACTAAAAAGTAAGTAAAATTAGAGTCACATCGTCACTGTAGAGCACTCATGCTTTCTATAATTTCAGGTGATGTTAACTTATTGATTTATAATCTATCTAAATACAAAAAAGAGAAAAACTAAAATGGTGTTATGTTATACTTGGCATATTCAAGGCATACAATTTGATATGAAAAACTGATATAAAATAAACTTATTGTGCAAAATAGAGTTGGTGCATCAAATACATATAATGAAGTTCTATATGACTGAAAAGTTATCCATTTGCTACAGTAAATTTCTGCATCTGGATCAGACAGACTTTGGATACAGTTAATTTACTGCAGACCACTGTGGCAGTCTATATGACAATACAGTAAATTTGATGAGAAAAAGTATGAGAATTTATGAACATGTTGGTTAAAGGGTCAGATTCAAGAACATCTTGGTTAAAGGGTCAAAGTTGAAGTTACATAAGATGGACACGTCTAGAAATTTATGTAAAGTGTGATGACTATAGTTAATAGTTTACTAAATACTGAAAATGTATCTAGAGAATAGATTTCAGGGGTTCTCATCATACACGAAAATGGCAAGAATGTGAGAATATATGTTAATTAGCTTGACCGTAGTAATCATATCACTATATACATGTATATCCAATCATCATATTCTACACCTTAAACATACACTTTTTGTAAAAAATTAAATTTAAAAAATAGGAATATTATCAACTTTACAAATTTTTGTAGATTATTTGATTCACTCTTGACTTGAAAGTTCAGGTAATTCTCTTGAGCTTTTGAGTTATTTCATTGGAGTTTTGTTGTTGTTTCTTTTTATTGTTCACTTCCATAGATTCTAGGGTAATTTTATAGGAAAGGTGAACGTTGTACTATGATGTTCTAGAACCTTTCCACTAAAACTCTCTAGGTTTCAACTTTTCTCCAATACTGACAATCAGGTTCCTCAGGTATAATGCAGTCTAGCATCAAGTATCTGTAATATGTAAATGTTAAAAGAGCTTTTAAAAAGTATATATGCTGCAACACATTTTAATGTGCAATCTTCATTGTGGACAAGAGAGAATAACTGCATATATATGTATCAATATGACAATAAAGCAGTATATGTTATTTTGGCCAGAGATGTTTTAAGTAAAAACAAGATGTTTAAGTTGTAAGCTTCATGTCTCCTTATTTATTTTATAATGTTTTTATAATCTGGAGGAATTAAAACAAAAATATAGTAGGCAAAGTGAAAACCATTTCCTTTTTATTTGTGTGAAAACATAAAAAAGACCTGCCATGATTTATAGTAATAAGATTGACATTAATATTTGGTAATATTACAATCTCTAAGAATCAAGAATAACACATGAAGGATTTCATGTGTTATTTGATAATAAATTTTTTATTTGTGGCTTGGTTAGTATTTGGATGGTAAAACACCTAGGAAGACCAGGTGCTATAAGTATACAAAATAAATAAAAAATTAAGAGATTGTAAACTGACAAGGTACTTGCAATCTGTGAGGTCAACCAAGGGTTGCCTTGCCTAAAAAAAGAAATTGTTTATATGTGAATCTCATGCTCATGTTTCACTTAAAATAGTCATTCTAAGAAGTCATTTAATTGGCTAGAAAGCAATGACAATAAAGTGGTTTGATGCAAAAGATATACCAATCAGTCAAAATTAGTGACCACTCAACAAATGTTATTAATATTTTACTAATAATTATTAATAACATAAATATATTACCTATACACAGTATTGGATTGCAACCCAAAGTAAAAATAAATACTATGAGTCCATACTGAGGTAAATAAATGATTAAATACATAGGGGTAAAGAAAACTATTTTTCTGATGAAAGAATCCAAATAATTTATGTACTTTCCTCATCAGGAGGCTAAGCTTAATCACCTCTCCTTTCCCTTAAGTGCAGGTAACACTTAATTACTAGCTTCCAAATAATAGAGTGTGTCAAAATGTAACTTCAATGTAGAGAAAACTGGCAAAAACTACCTCAGCCAAGGGAATCAGGTTAACTTCATCAGTAATAATTTATGTTAATAGCATGTACTCTGACCAGATGTGATAAAAGAGGTACTTCATCTTTGTTTTGTTTTGTTTTTTTTAAAAGACCATAATCTCAATATAATCCATAGTCCGTAATCAAGAGAACTATAAGAGAAAAACTCAAATTAATGCACATTCTATGAAACACCTGAAAATATCTCAAATCTGTCAAAGTCATGAAAAATAAAGAAAAGCAGGGGAACTGTTACAGGCTGGAGAAACTGACATGACAACTAAATTCAATGTGGTATCTTGGATGGGATCCTGAAACAGAAAGCGTACATTCTGTGGGAAATTGAGTAAATCTGAATGAAGTGTGGAATTTAGTTAATAATAATGTAGCTATGTTTGTTTCTTATTTATAATATACCTTGTTACTGTTAGATATTAACTGTAAGTGAAAATGGTGAGGGATACACGGAAACTCTTTGTACTTGAAAAGATGCGTATGCACTACTGTTGGGAAGAGTGTTTGTTCTTATAATTATTAATTAGATTGAGTTGGTTGGTGGTGGTGTTTAGACCTATGTTCCCTGACTGATTTTTGATTTGCTGTATCATTTACTGAAAGAGGACGGTTGATGTTTAAAACTGGATTTTCTAGTTCTTTTTGTTATTGTTCCATCAGGTTTAACATCTTGCAATTGGAAGTTCTACTCTCAGGTGCATGAAATACTTAATATTAGGTCTTTTTGCTGAATACAGTCTTTTACTATTGTACAGTATCCCTCCTCACGTCTTGTTATAGCCCTTGATCTGAAGTTTGCTTTGTCTGATATTAAAATAGCCTCTCCAGCTTCCTCTTGATTAATTTTTCATGGTATTTTTTCCCTCTCTTTAAAACCAACTTCTTGTGTAAAATATATAGCAGGGTCTTACTTTTATCATCAACCTGACAATCACTGCCTTTTTATTAGGATGCTCAGGCCATTTATACTTGAAACAATTATTGATATGTTTGGATATAAATATACCTTGATAGTTGATTTTCATTTTTTTTCTATCAGTTCTTTTTCTTCATTTCTTTTTCTACCTGATTTTAAATTATGTGTATTTTTTATATGGTTTTATCTCATTTTTTAATTTGCTAGTTATACCTATTTTTCTAATTGTTTTATTGGTTGCTCTCAGTTTTATAATATATATCTTTAACCTATCATAGGAGATATACAAATATTATGCATTTTTTTCTACATTATATGAGTATTATGGCAATGTATTTTCAATTTATTTCCCCATGTTTGTCTTTGTTATATATTTTAATTAACGTGATATAAAGTCCATAATTATTTTCATTTTTGCTTTAGATGATCAATTATCTTTATGAGTAGTATGAATAGTTAAAAATAAGGCTAAATGCTTTTTATATTTACTTTTCATGATTTCTGGAACTATTGTTTCTTCATGTAGATCCAATTGGTATAAACTTGCTTTACCATTCCTTACGGTGTATGTTGGCAGACAATTTATTCTCTCAATTGCTGTTTGTCTGAAAATCTTTGTATTATTTGCAGTTGTGAAAATTATTTATAGTCAGTATAAAATTACAGCTTTTCAGAACTTTCCATCCAGTACTTCAAAATCACTCCATCATTTTCTGGTTTGCAGGATTTCTAATGAAAAATGTGTCATTGTTATTTTTTTTCTGTATTTGATGTGTCTTTTGTATCTGGCTGACTTCAAGATTTTCCTTTCATCTTGTCAGCTACCTGAATATTACTTGTCTCAGTTGTGTTTATGTTTAGTGTGTGTGTGTGTGTGTGTGTGTGTGTGCGCGCGCGCGCGCGCGCCTGTCTTTGATATTTATCTTTGACTTTTCACTTTTGAGGTTCATTAGAATTATCAATTCAAATGTTTCTTCTCTCTTCTCTTTCTGGAATTCCAATTTTACATATGTTAAACTGACCACCTGATAATCTGTTCTTCCACTGCCCTTTTTTCTCTTTATAATTCAATATTTTATATTGACCTCTGTTCAATTTCTGTATTTTTTTTTTTCTTTGGCTCTGTTGAATATATTGAATGAGCATGTCAAAGGATATCACCACTGTTACTGATTTTTTGGTAGCATTTCCTTTTAACTTTTTCCTCTACCTCTCATATCTGTTCTGAAATTCCCTATATGTTCATGCATATTGTTAGCTATTTCCACTAGATTCTTTAACATTTTAATCTAATTTGTTTGAAGTCCATATCTAATACCTGTGTCATCTCAGTCTCATTCTCTAAATTGTCTGATATACATTTTTGTTTGTTTTTAGGGTTCCTCAAAAATTTTACCTAAATGCTAAATATCTACATGTAACAATAGATAATAAGGTGGGTGATATTTATGCCTGGAAATGGGGAGTCTCTTTTCAGGCAGGTAGCAGAAGAGATTGAAGCAATATGCTCAGGAATTGACCAATATTTGGAGTTTTGTTTACTACGGTTACTTTCAATGTACCCAAAGTAGGTTTTCTTTGGAATTAGAGCTCTCCCCACTGGTTTCAGTTGATTCTTTAAACCTGCACCTCATGAGGTGTGTTCTCCTCTCCCTGCTCTTATTCCTCCTAGTGGTAGGCTGTTCCTGCTTATATTGGTGCTTGCTAGGTTTACAGTTGGGGTACACGTGTTTTGGGATATTCTCCATTGTCACTGTAACTGTGAGCTCTGTGTAACTGCATCTCAGGTGTACAGCTTTTTCAGTATTCTTACAGTCCCTTCCCAGGGCAATGACGTTGTTTAGACTATCTATGGTGAGTCTTGTGATTGAGTTTCCCACCTTTCCCCAATGATAGGAGACTGCTAATAATTTTAGCATAGGAGCCTAAACTCGAGTTTATTTCCTATCCCTTCTCCAGAAGTAACATAGCTTTTTCTTTATCTCTACTAACAATGGGTATCTGTTCCCAAGAAAGATAAAATTTTCTCTCTCCCAGAGGCTTAAGGCTTTGAGAAAAGCCTCTGAGAAGAATAGAAGAGTTTATGTCTTTTTTGGGGTACATCTTACCCTTCCCACACCTGCACCAGGAAGAGATGCTCCCTATAGCCTCTTGCACCCTTATATGCTTTTTAAAAGCACCTGGTGGAAATCTATGGTAGTCTGGGAGTAGCTAAACCCTCTTCTTCTGGTGTCTCACAGGTTGCATATACTATCACCCTAGCCCAAACTCTGTCTTTAGCAATTTGTTAAAATTTTAGCTGATTTCTTATCTGTTTGTATTGAGGTTCTGATTCCTTACCACGTTCTATGAGAAGTGGGACATACTAAGTAATCCAGTTCTTCTTACAGGGAGGGGTGCTATCCTTTCTTGTTAGATTCCAGTTTACTCTTTTCTTTGCAATTTAGCTCACTGAAGGGATTACGGACAATTGTGCTTTTTTCTCTTACTTTTGGAGTGAATGAAATATTATTATCACCTTCCTACATTCTAGGAGGAAATAAAATTGGATATATTTTTTAAACTATTGGATACATTTAATACGTTATATATATGCATGCACACATGTATATACAATATGTATTACGATGCTTTAAGGTTTGTATTTCTCAGTAACTAGAAATAAAAGCATTTCATAAATAGTTTCAGTCATCATTACCTGCATCACTGTTCTATACATTGTGTCTTTATTTTATTGATTTTACATTTCCAAATTGTCCCTCATTCTTTGTATATGTAATGCCCTGGTAAATGACACTCTCTTTGCAGTTTTTAGTGGAAATTCCTGTCTAATTCTATAAAACTTTCACTTCAACCCCCAACTAGTTTATTGTAAAAAAAATGAGTCAAATATTTATGTAACTTATATCTTATAGTATTTGTTTAATCACAGACAAATTTATTATAAGTTTCATTTGCTAAGAAAATTTATAAAATATATTCACATCATATATTCCCAATAAAGTTGTTATAATATCTAGTAGAGAAAAAAATTTCAATAAGGGGCCTACTATTTAAAATGTGTTCTATTTTAAGCTGGTTGTTAATATCTTTTAAAAGAAGATGTCAGTTCTTTTAGTCATTGAAACATAGGCCCTTACTTCTTGTCAGAAACTCTTCCTGTCAACTCAGAAGATTTGACAGGATCCAGAGATCAGTTATTTCTCAGCATTATTTTTTCAACCTAAATTTCTATTAGTATCCTTTGGCCTGAAATTCTCTTTCAATTCAGGTCAGCCTCCAGTTTAACTTGCCACAGCTCTTTCTGATACCGTGAATCACACATTCCTCACTGTACCTTTTTCGACAGCTGAGGCCCTCATTGGATTCATGTTAATCAATTGTGTTCAAAAATTTCAGAATCTTAAAAGAGCTTGCATCTCTTCACACTACAGTTTTATATAAATTATTAAATCTTAACCCAAAATAAAATTAGAACTATTTACATGTTATATGGCAAAAATTGATTTTTATCCCAAGGAGATATTGGTAAGAAACAGCTGCTTAATAAAAGGAGAAAATTCTCCCAGAACCTCCAGCATTTGTTTAAATTAGGGAAAGGTGTAGTAAAAAGGACAAGTTAGAAGGCATGGGCTTAATAGGTAGCGACATTCAGGTACTGCCTTTTTACCCTGAGACTTTGTCCTAAATATTTGCTATCACCATCTTCTCTTACACTTATCCTAGTTTGGAAATTCATTATTTCTAAATGGCAAATTATTGATTAATTTCTTCTATTTCTTGACCTCTAAAATAAAGTTTTTACATTATGTACCACCATTCAGAAAAAGAATGTCTAACATCAAAGCCCTATTAATTTATGGTTATCTATTTGACTGACAATCCTTTCTCCCAAATATCTCACTGAAGCACTAAGTACACCATGTATGACAATGGAAGACTATTTTAGCAAAATAGTTGGGCATTCCTTCACTGCAATACTTCTTTAATTCTTCACTGTACAGTGTTTGATATTGTTAGTGGAGGTGTATTAGTTCCTAAAAAAATCATTTTTAAAAAGAGAAGTGGCTATTTTTCACAAATACACAATATTCACTAGTTGGGTTTATATTACTTTCATTTGCATTCCTAAGTATTAATATATAAACTTACGCAGCAAAGTAGGTAAAGCAGATAAACATTCTAATTTTTTTTGAAAAGCTATGTATACTTTCAAAAAGAAAATAGTACTATTTTACACTTTATTTATTCTGTAGTTTTTCCCACAATTATTACCTATAATACTGACTTTTCTACTTCTCTCCTTTCTTTTTTCCTTCCTTCTTTCCTTCCTTTCTTCCTTCCATTTTTCCTGCTTTCCTCTCATTCTTTCTTTCATACTTAGGCATTAACTAAAAAACAAATATGTCAGGTGATGGTTGTTATTGTTGTGGTTACTAATTTAAGGAATAAAACTTTGTCCTTCAAGATTTAACAAATTAGATATGAATTACCTAACATTGCTTCCTAGTGGATTACTTTTGAGGCATTCATACTTTTCAGTTCAATTTATGATGCTGCTCTAGAGACAAGGATGGATACTGTAAAGATCAATCTGTTGAAAGGGGACGACTCTGGGAAGAAAGAACATAGAAGTAGGTCATTGTACTAAACTACCTGAATTCAAATTCTTGACCTAACTTGACTAGTTATTTGACCTTAGAGAATTCATTTGATTGATCAGGTTTTTTTCACCTGTAAATCAGGACTAATTACTAATTCAGAGATACTGAGAAGTTTGAATGTGTTAATAAATGAAATACGATCATAAAGTATAGTAAGCACTTAAAAATGTAATCATCATAATTGTCATAGCTTGAAGGTCATATGAAGATGAAAAGTTTGTTGGAACATAACAAGTGGCACTTACAGTGTAGTTAGTAAGCTACACTGAGTTTATAGCTGTTCGGTCATATACACAGAATAAAGTAAAATAATTTATCAAGAATTCTGAAGGGTTATAGGTTTTACTCCACTTGCAAGATAACAATTTGTTGAACCATAGTTTCTCTGAGGATGGCCTAAGTCATGAGATGCTTGAGTCAAAGACATGATTACTTAGGACATGATAAGCAGTTCTCACCCTTAAATATGTATGAATACTTATAATTTAATATTTACACCTATTATCATGTGTTTATTATATGCATTTCTACATTATTTCTATATATTTCAACTATATTATGTTTTACAAACCTCCTTATTTAATATAACATTTGCTTCCAAAACATCAATATTCTCACATAGAATGAAGGCACTTTCTAAAAATTTTGCTTCCATGTTGGTATTAGTTGTATAATTTTCCATGTCCTTTGGCATGTTAATGTGAAAAAGAAATACTAATTTTTTTCTGTAATACTATGTGAAACTTTGATGTACGCAGTTTACATTTGAGATGTGCCTATTGAAAGAATTGCCAAATATCTAAATAGATGTCACAGACTGACAAATAAAATAATAAAACATTTTTTTTTGTCAAAAAATTATTATAAAGAGAAATCTGGGTTCTAGATATCCGTTTTATTCAATGTATGTATAAAGAGAGGAAATATCAAACATCTCACAACTAGTTTCTGTATCTGTAAGAAAGGTAGAGCATCCTATGTGTAGACTTATTTTCTTAATATCAGAAATCTCCAAAACAACAATTTCAATGGCCTATATGGACATATTTCTCTACTAGTTAATAGCTATGTGAGTTGCATGGTAGATAGGGAATATATACTAAACTTGTTTGGAATAATGTATGATTACTGTCCTGGAGAAGATCAAGAATATTTAAATGGGAAGATAACAAATTGCTCAAATATGAAGAATTACATAAACTCTATAACAGGTGTTCAGAAACTATTTTTCACAGAAAAAGACTGACAAATAAAAAATATTACCTTAACTTCCCACGGTCCATCCCCTTTGATATATTAAAGAACATTCAGTCAATGTATAAAGAAATGAGAACTTTGCTAGAAAAAAAAGAAATGTTGAACAAATGGAAGATTAACTGAAGTGAGTTTGGGTTGACTGACTGAAGCTTCAGATTGTGAATCATTTGGTAGTGAATGAGTCAGTCTTAAGGTGAGACATGAGTGAAGAAAAAAACCATGGAGATATTTGAGGGACATAATACATACATACATATTTTGGAAAACATCTGAATGGGAAACTTGCTTGTAGTCTTCCAACGTGGGCTCAAGGACCCAAATAGCAGTCTTCTGCTTTACATGTAAAATTTTTAATCATTTCTTGGGAAATAAAGCATTTTATTCAAATTATAATGGATGAGTAAAAAAATAAACATGTAGATATCTGATTTTGTTTTTTGGAAAAGAAATAATTATAATACTGCAACCAATCAATGTTGAGAATGAAAGATATAGGTAAGGATATAGCTGTGTATGTCACTTGTAATACTGATTCCTTTGGAAATGGAAAACATAAATTTTATGATTTTAATAAAAGACAAACATAGCAAAACTTTCCAGAAGAAATTTTACATGTAAAAAATGCACACCATAAAATAGAAACTTTACTAAATCATAGGCATAAATGCTGATGAGGAAAGTTTGTTCAAAGATAAATTTGTTCCCATTCTAGCTCAATGGGCAAGTGCTAAAATTCCTATAAGAAAAGCCATTATAAAGATAAATGGCTTTGAATTCTATGTCATTTTCATCATTCATAAGTGCTGTTTACACTTGCATTAGTATATATTTGCTTTATTGATTTATATTGCTATTTTCTCCCATGTGAGAGAATAAAACTGCTACAATGATTCCCTTCAGCCATTTCAACACCATTATGTAACAGAATTTCAAACATAAAAGAAGGGTACTGCTGTACTAGGGTGCAAGTCACTAGGGCAAATTAATAATTTTCTGTGTAACTGGGTGGCAAAATTTGTGTGCCCTGGTTGTTAGGGGCATCTCAGTTTCTGAAATTATTATTAATAATAACTCCAAAACAATAATTCTCTAAAAATGCAGATATAAAGGAGAAAGAATCCAAATTTTCTAATATATTAGAAAACTATAAATGATGCATGGCATGTGTAGGGTGGTAGACACACAGTGGAGTTGGTTGAGAGAGCTGACTATTCTTCTTATCTGGTACCATTAGTATCAGCAGTTGCCTAAGCTGGTGTTGATATACAAATATAAGACAATATAGATTTTAAAGAAAAAAAATCACAATAGTTTAGGGTTAAATATAGAATTAAAGAAGGTCATAAATACTTGTAAAAAATTTATGAGGAAGGTGAAATTACACAACCTAATTTGCTACTGATGACATGACTTCATTTATATATGTGTGTGTGTGTGTGTGTGTGTGTGTGTGTGTGTGTGTGAAAAACTGACAGCATTACAAAGAGAAAAATCAAATTTTTTCTGTTCTTCCTCTGTTTGTCTCCATTCTGCCTTTTGGAACAAGATTTAGCGTACCTATTAAACTTAACTTTTATGTCTATGTGTCAGTTTTCAGCAATTAGTCCTCCTATTCTTCCAAGTTCTTCTAGTTCCTATGGTAATTGTTTTCAGTCTTTCCACACATTAGACTTATCTGAAAAGTGTGAGAAAAAAGAAATTCCTGAATACAAATCACTAAGTATAGAAATGTGTTCATTTTTGTGTTATATAAGTTTTGGGGATTTCTTTGAATATCCATTGTTTACAGGTCCCAATTGTATAAGAAATAAAAAAAGCTAAATATATCATGAGTACAATGATCTATGGGTTATGAGGAAACATCACTTATTAATAGGTATGGTGATGTAGGCTCTAAATTATGTTTCTCCATATATTAATTGAAGTCGTTTTTTAAGTATAATATAAACATAATTTTCATCATTTAACAAATGATGAACATTCCCATGATTATATAAAATATTTAATAATAGATCCAAAATTCCAAGTATAGTATTGCCTACCTCTAATGACCTGAAGAATAAATAAGTATGCCACTGAAACATCATAGAAAATCCAGTGAGAGCTCCATAGTTGTATGAGAGATTAATTTATGACACAGTAGAATATAAACTTTAAATTTATAAAATTATACATTATAAAGTGAAGAAAGAATATGCTGGTTCATAAAGATAAAGGTACTCAAATGGTGGTTTATATGAATTGGGAAAGGTACTAATTATGAACTCATATCAGACATAATTCAAGAAGGATCAAATTCCTCAAACTTCAGGATATTATTCTAGGGAAAATTGTTTTTTACCATCCTAAAAGTAAAACCAGAGGGGACACCATAAACAATGTGGATAAAACAAGCAACAGAGAGTGCATATTTATAATATATATAATGAAATATTAGAAATATTAGATTAGAAATGCTTCATCTATAACTACACCCAACAACTCAGGACAACCACTGAATGTTTAATGTCTTTATAGTTTTGTCTTTTCTAGAATGTGATATTAATGAAATTATAGTATGTAGTCTTTCCAGACTAGCTTCTTTGATTTAGCAATATAATTTATGATTCATTCATGTCTTTTTATGGCTCATTCCTATGATAGGAGTATTCTATTTTATAGATGTACCACAGATTTTTTTTCCATTTATAAATCGAAGGACATATTGATACCTTCCAGAAGATTATGAAACTGCTACAAATTATCATGTACAGGATTTCGTGTGGACATTAGTTTACAAATAGGTTCAGTATATATCTAGGAGCATGACTTCTGGATCATATGATGATAATTTTTAGCTTGATAAAATATTGTCAAAGTTCTTCCAAAATGGCTGGACCATTTACAGTCTCACTAGACACAAATGAGGGTTCCTATTGTTCCACATTCTTGCCATTGAGTTGTATTGCAAGATTTTGAAATTTTAGCCATACTAATAGGTATATCTTAGTATTTTGCTGTTTTATTTTGCATTTACCTGACAATGACATTGAGTACCTTTTCAAAAGCTTATTTTTTATTTATATTTCTTTAGTGAGGTATCTGTTCAGATCTTTTGAGTTTAAGACCTCTTTAGATATTTTGGATACAAGTGCTGACCTTATATAACTTGAGCAAATAACTTGTAATTTGTAAACATTAGTATTAGTATATGAAAAAGAGTACTGATAACTGTCCTCATTTTCAGGATTACTTAAAAGCTAAATTAGTTACAATAAATAGAAATATGCCTATCACAATGTTTGAAACAGAAGATTCATTAAATATTAGCTAATGTTGATTATGTGCACTGTTCTATACACTTGTTGCATATTAACTAGATTCTTATTTCAATCCAATGCAATAAATATATTATTTTCTACCTGATAAAAGAAACCATTTCCAAGAGGCAAAGCATTTATTTGGAAACTAAGAATAGAAATTCAGGAACTATAGATTCAGGTGGAAACCTAAATCATGTCCTGATTACAGGGTGAAAGTAAGGAGTTTTTATACAAAAGAGGAAAAGAATAATATCATGAAAGGAAAAAAAAAATTGATGCTGACAAACTGAGCTATTCTTGCTTATGCCTGATTGATTACTGAATCTTTCTTCAGATAGAAGGTTCATAATTAGCAGCGTTTATGATCAGGACAACCATTTTCCTACTGAGTTTATAAACAATTGTTTATAAAAGAACTGTGATTTGGTCCAGTCCAAAGGTTCAAAGAACAAGACAAACAGTGCATTTCCTCTGGAATGGCTGCTCTGTCTCTGTTTTAAAATGGCTCCATTTATGTCATTTTTTTACATTATCATTATAATTAGTATTTATTATCATTATTCTTATTCTCATTACACAAATACACAAAGTAAAGAAAAGGGAGATAAAGTAGCTAAAGTTCAAGCAGCTAGTAAGTGATAGAGGCATTCTGATGTTCTACATCTAATATTTTTAACCATCATGCTTTACATCTCTTCCCATAAACTACAAAAATTTCAGGCGACTATTATTTTTATTAAGGTACTGTCACCATAAAAATATTATATTAGTTTCAGGTATACAACATAGTTTTTCAACATTTATATACCTAACAAAGTAATCACCACAATAAATCTAGCAACCATATGTCATTGTACAAAGTTATTATGATACTATTGACCATATTCCTTATGCTGTACATTACATCCCCATGACTTATTTATTTTATAAGTGGAAATTTGTACTTCTTATTCCTTTTTACTTTTTCCATCTAATCCCCTACTCCCTCCTGTATGCCAACCATATCTGTGATTCTATATCTGTGATTCTGCTTCTGTTTTGTTTGTTTTGTTTTTTATATTACAAATACAAGTAAAGTCATACAGTAGCTATCCTCAGTCTGGCTTATCTCACTTAGCACAATATCCTTTAGGTCCATCCATGTTGTCCCAAATGGCAAAATTTCATTCTTTCTTATGACTGAGTAACATTCCATTGTATATACATACAGCATCTTTATCCATTTATCTATACATAGACACTTAGGTTGCTCCCATATGTTGGCTACTATAAATGATGCAATGAAATTCACATTTCATTTTGAATTAC
>PVKZ01006532.1:5738-33716 GCA_004027375.1 Macroglossus sobrinus | reverse complement strand
ACCCAACCAAGCCACACCCAGAGTCCTGACTCACAGAAACTGCAGATTATAAATGCTACAATTACATTGTTTTGTTAAAGGATACTAAATAACTAACACAGACTTGCAGAAATGGAAAAAAAGATGAGATTTTGTTATCCAGAAATTCTCAGTATAGTTCAGAACATTGCTGAGAACATTGATAACCAGAGTGCAGGCTATAATAAAAAATATGTATATAATTATGCATACATATGTGCATATATAGTATACTCATACATTATATCATATATGTTTATATATAAATATATATATGTTTATATATAAATATATATAATTTGATGTCTTTTGAGGCATCAAAATGATAATAGGCAAAATAAAAAATACATTTGAAGGCTGGAGTTTTATTAACTTGTTATCACATATGTAGATTATTTCTTGAGAGAATGATTATTATACTATATGGATAGGATTATGCATGTTTGGAAGAATAAGAAAAGCAATTTTAGCTACAGTGTGAGGCACATAGTGAGTGAGATATTTAGATGGAGGCTAGAAAAATGAGTTAGAGAAAGATGATAGAAAATATTAAATGCAAAATAGTAGTTTAAGCTATAGTTTTTAAGTGAAAGTATTTTTCTTGTTGCTTGCCATGTGCACTCTGACCAGAAGAGAGATAAACAAATAATAGGCATTATCCAAATGACAAAATTCATGCATATCAGCATTTGAAAATGAAAGGCTCTTGTTGGAACTATGAAACTAGAAACTGGCATAAAGGAAGGATACAGATGTCAAAAGATAGCTATCTTTAGGAAGAAGAAATGTGAAATCCATAAGAAAATGGTTCAATAGAGACAATGTGAAAGAAATAGAAAACTTCTTATCAAGATTTTCAACTTTTCCACCTGCCTGTAAACCCTTACCCATAAAGAGGACTAGAATCAAACATGTTTTTAAGAAAGAGAATTTGATTGGTGGCACATTTGTACCAGCTATCCTTCCTCATGAGAGTGCCAAAATTTTAGAAGAATACTAAAAACAATATCATCAATGTGATAAATAAACTCGAAACTGTTCCATAAGAAAAATGAGTAAAATAACAGGAGATGTTAGGACCGTAAAACAAGATTATTAATGAGAGACATGTTAAATGTCTTATGTACATCAAAGTAGTCATGTGGAAAAAGGATTAGAGTTGTTTATGTGTATCCATGAGCAATGGAAAATCTAGTGACATGGTTGCTGCAATTTAATTCACAAATAATTTTTAAAAACTGTGGCATATTACGTACTTTGATAGATACTAGAAATATAAATGTAGATGAGACGAAGTTCCTGGCTTTAAGAAACTTAAAATCTACTTGGAAAGACAGCTACATGGCTACTGTGAATGTGTGATAAATGGGAAGAGAAATTCAGAAATTTTCTGAGAGAAGGTGACAGGGGTGGGTTTGGAGAGAGAATCTTGCATACAAAAGAAGAATATATACAGATGATAGAAGCAGGTTTTCTGTTGTCTGGCATATAAACCTGAGGCAGTAATGGTAACCATGACATAATTATTGTTCCAAACAGTGTGCTGAGACTTTTCTTGGAGCAAACTCTGTGAAGTAAATTGATGAAAGTACAGAAGAGGCACTGAGATCCCTTTCTTCTGATGGGAATCAGAAATCTAGGAAAGCAAAATAGGGTTACTAAGGAGGTGGTACCTGGATGAGAGATTGACCACCTTAAAAGGACCTCAGCAAAGGCAAGAATTCAATGTGATAGATGACTTTTGTAGATATCTCAAAGACACAGCTAACACAAGGAATAGCTGGTTTGACTCACCCAATCACCACTCCTTTTTTTCAGAAAATTTGAGAATAGCACTATGTGGATTTAGTATAATATAAGAAGCCTTACCTAATCTTAATGCAGAGAGCATGTATTAACTCAGCTTTTTTTCCTAAGCTCTCTTCCCTAAGGTAAAGAGCAGTCACTATTAATAAAATGGTACGTTTTAATTGAAATCCTTCTATTATTTGTCAGAGTGAGTGATGATTGACAGCAAAAGACTGAAGCATTCTCGATATTTCATAAAGTTAATTTCAAAATCTCACATTGATTCCTGTTATCAAATTATCTTGATTCTATACCCATTACCAACCTTTAAGTTTTAATACTAATACATTCTAAGTAGAATCAATTCCTAGATCTTTGATATTATTACTAGCATCCAAGCCCATTCCAAGTCCACACCTCCACTCTTCTCTGTTCCATTTCTCATCCTTTTTCATTGCTTTAGCTTTTTGGGTCCTTGACCCGTGCCCTTTTCCTGTCTGCCAGCCTTCATTTCTATTAAGGGCACAAAGAATACACTGGGATTTATAGTCAGACATAGACTTATTCTCGTCTTGGTTTTCAAATTTGAATGCTGTGACACATTAAGCAATCCTAAATCTCCATTTTCTACTGTGGAAATGCATGAAAATGTTAAAAATAACTGTATATGAAGTGTCTAGTACATAGTAGGCACTTTAAAAATGTGCGTTATTCTTCTTCCTTATTTTCCCAATCTTATATAAGTCATTCTGAAGGAAATGCTTAACTGGGAGAGAAAAAATGAGAAGAAAAAAAAAGAGCAGCACCACATGACCTCTGAATTGAACTCTCATTCTCCTAACCATTTGTCAGAATAAAAAATTGTGTTCACCACATTCTTTCATTCTAAGAAGTGGTTGCACTCTAGGAGATCTGGTGATGAAAGGAGTATGCCTTCTCATTCATTTGTACAGGACAGCAGACTGCTGCCTGATGAATGTCTCCATAGAAACAGCAAAATGACTGCTGAGGCAGGGGTGGGTACACGGGAATTTCTTCAAGGAACCTTTTTCTTCCCTTTAGCAGGCAGTCCTGGGTTTGGCTGAGCCTGTAAGTAGACAGACATTGATTTGAAGTTGCATGGATTTCAGAGAAACCAAGCTCAAAGCAAACTTTCTACATGTGGCCCTCCAGCTTTAGGCAGAAAGAGAGGAGTTTAGAACATACGTTGTAACAACACTAAAAGAAAGCATCAATCTCTCATTATTCAGTTACACTGATGCTGCAGGTTAGTAAAAATAGTAGAAATGGTATGTATTTAGAATAAAGAAGTAATGAAAGACACCTAGATCTATCAACCTATAAAAGATTCACCTCTGTATGCTAATATATGGGCAAGTGGATGTCACTATTTCCAAGACTGAGGAGCCAGTGTGGGTAAAAACTGTCCATTCCACTCTTGGATGGTTTTAGCTATATTTCTCAGTTTCTTTAAAACTTTCTTTCTTCTATTTTTTAGTCAGAAGAATAATGGTAAAAACATATGCTTGATAATATTGAATTGTGAGGTAGGTGTGAATGTGGGATAGGGAGCCTGTTAATCTTGAATAGAAGATGATGCTCGCAAATTTTCATGGTTGGTAGTTTCCATTATAAGTTTTTTGTTTGTTTGTTTTTAGTTTTAGAAATATTTAGGTTCTTCACTGTCCCACAATTATGCGTTAGTTTAATATAATTCAGTTCTTAAAGAGCCTACTGAAACTTATCCTGGGTTCTATCAAATTATTTTTATTACAATTTTCATTCAACAGTATATTAGTTTCAGTATACAACATGGTGATTAGACATTTATATATCTTATAAATCAATCACGCTAATAAATCTGGTACTCATCTGACATCATACATGGAAATTATAATTTTATTGACTATATTCCTTATACTATATTTTACATCTCAATGATTATTTTGTAACTACCAATTTGTTCTTAATTGCCTCTCCTTTTTCACCCATCTCCTCACATCTGGCAACCATCAACATGTTCTTTATATCTATGAGTTTATTTCTGTTTTGACTATTTTGTTGTTTAGATTCCACGTGTAAGTGAAAATGAATGGTATTTATCTTTCTCTGTCTGACTTATTCCACTCAGCACAATACCCTCTAGGTCTATCCATGTTGCTGTAGATGGCAAGACTTTATTTTATTGGTGAGTAATATTCTATTGTATATGTGTATAACCTCTTTTTTTTCCATTTATCTATAGATGGACACCCAGGTTGCCTTCATATGTTGACAATTATAAATAATGCTGCAATGAACTTATGAATGTACATATTCCTTCAGAGTAGCGTTCTGTGTTTGTTTGAATAAATACCCAGAAATGAGATTATTGGGTCCTTTTTTGTCCTTGTTATAGACTTTAATTTAAAGTCTGTTTTGTCTAGTATAAGTATTGCTACCCCAGATTCATTTGTTTATTTGTTTCCATTTTCATAAAATATCTTTTCCCATCACTTTACTCTTAGGGTATGTGTGTCTTCTGATCTGAAGTGAGTCTCATGCAGGCAGCATGTGCAATGTCTTGTTTTCTTATTCGTTCATTTATTCTATATCTTTGGAACATTTACTTCACTTACATTTAAAGTCATTGTTGATATATGTGTAGTTATTGCCATTTTATTATTTATATTTTTGCTCTTTTCTTCCTTTTTCTTTTTAAAGAAGTCCCTCAAACATTTCTTGTAATACTAGCTTGGTGGTGATGAATTACTTTAGTTTTTCTTGTCTGGAAAGCTCTTTATCTGTTCTTGGATTCTAAATGATAGCTTTGCTTGGTAGAGTAATCTTAGTTGTAGTTCCTTGCTTTTCATCACTTCAAATATTCCTGCCAATCCCTTCTGGCCTGCAAAATTTCTGTTGAAAATTTTTTGACAGTCTAATAGGAGCTTCCTTATAACTAATAGGTAACTAATTGCTTTTATCTTGCTGCTTGTAATATTTTCTTTTTGTTTTTAATCTTTGGCCTTTTAATTATGATGTGTCTTGATGTGGGCTTCTTTGGGTTTATTTTCTTTGGGACTCTGTGCTTCTTAGACTTCTATGTCTATATTCTTCACCAAGTTAGGAAAATTTTTTATCATTATTTCTTCAAAGAGATTTTTAATTCTTTCCTCTCTCTCTTCTTTTTCTGGTAACCCTATAATGTGAATGTTGGTGGACTTGATGTTGTCCTATAGGCCCCGTAAACTATCATCATTTTTTTAGATTTTTTTTTCCTGTTGCTGTTCTGATTGGGTGTTTTCTGCTATCTTATCTTCTAACTTGTTGATGCAGTTCTTTGTTTAATCCAATTACTGTTGATTTCCTCTAACGCATTCTTTATTTCATTTATTATATGCTTCATTTCTGACTGGTTCTCTTTTATGCTTTCTATCTTCATTTTAATGTTTTCTATCTCTTTGCTAAAGTTCTCACTGAGTTCATGTATTCTTCCCCTAGGTTTACTGAGCATCCTTAAAATCAGTGTTTTGAATTCTGCATCTGATAGATTGTTTACATTTTGTTTAGTTCTTATTCTGAAGATTTGCTCTGTTCTTTTATTTGGAATATGTTTCTTGATCTCCCCATTTTGGCTTCCTCCTTGTGTTTGTCTCCATGTATTACATATGGCTGCTATTTTTTTGGTCTTAGTAGAGCAGCCCTCCTTTGTTGCTGCTTGCATGCCAATGGGAAGCATTGACCTTTAGGCTGATTGGTTGTGAGGACTGGTTGGTAAGAGGCTGGCCCTTTGGAATAGGAATTGCTTTAGCACGGCTCTGATACCTGCCAGTCTGTTCTCTGGGTATACTGTCCTCAGGTGCAGCCCTACATGGTGCTCTGGTTCAATTCGAAGCCAGCTACTAGGCATGCTGGCCCTAGGACCTCGTGGGAGGGACCCTGCTACAGGGTTCAGCTGTAGCCTATGCCCTGACAAGAGTTACCAAACAAACTGCAGCTGGCCGCTACCCATGCTTGGTTTAGGTGGAATGGAATTAGTGGCTGGCTGCCACTAGTGCCTGTCTTGGGGCTGCTCAGCAAGAGTTATGGGGCATGCAAAGGCCAGATGCTGCTTTTTTGACTTTTTCAGACCTTTGAGAGATTTTAGAAAAGTCCGCATCATGAGCCAAGGCAGGCCATTTATATGAAAAATCCACTGACAGCAGCTTGGGTAGGCCCTCAAGTTGGATGAAATAGGATCTCAAGGAATCACCAGGGCAGGATGACCAGAGTTAGCCAGGTTAATAAGACTCAGATATGGTGACTACCTGTTTCTGCACTCAGCAAGGGAGGACTCAACAGAGGAACAAAGACCTCTGTTAGCACTTCTGTCTGGAAGAAAGTTTCATGTTTCACCCTGAAGCCAGACAAATTCAGTTTTTCCCTTTATGTCCCTGCTGCCTTTCAAGTGGCTGCCTCAGAGCTGGAGCTCAGAGTGAGTTAGCTCATCAGCAAGTGAGTACATGCACAGGCCCTTTTAGAGGTCTGCCTGGCACTCATTCAGCCCTTCTCACACAGCCACAGTCTCTGCTGGTTTTCTCAGCCAGAAGAAGTGGGGACTTCTCTTCCCCGTAGTGTAACCCTGGGCTAGGGAGCCTTGGGTGGGGCCTGGACTCCTCACTCTGCCATGGGAAGCACTGCAGCTGAGATATTTCTCCCAGTTCTCAACCATCACGTGTGGGTTTGGGACCAGCCTGTTACATGTCTCGTACCAGTCTCGAGATGGCCTGTTCTATATGGCCCCAGTTGTAAGACTTCTGTTCAGCTAGACTCCCAGTGATGGCTATTTAGTAATTTACTTGTATTTGTGAAATGAGGAAAGCACAGCATTTACTTACTTTGCTATACTGACCATACGCTTCTAGCAAATGTTCTACAGTTTTTTGTTTTTTTTTTTTCCCCATCACAACCCCTGCCTTTTGGAGAAGACAAATATGATACAAAAGAGATATATTTTTTTTTGTGTAAGGTTATAATTCAAGTAATTTAAAGAGTTCAAAAAACATTTAATAAAAAATAATTTCATTTTGGAATAAAATATCTCAGTATTATCAATACTCTCTTTTCTATACCATGCACAAAATTCTTAGTATTTGTTTCTCTAAGGCTGTGTATAGAAAATGTGTGTGTGTGTGTGTGTGTGTGTGTGTGTGTGTGTGTAGAAAGTGGTAGGAGGAGCTTCTGAAACATGTATTACAGAAGAAACAACTTTAGTTATTCAGAAAAATAATAGACTTCAAATAATCACATTGACTTATCGTTTATATTTAGTCACTGAAAAGTCCTATTAATTCAACTGTGGCCTGGTAAAAATGAGCTATGACACTTTTGTAAGCTAATTTTAACTAGAAGAACTGAGATAATCTGTTTTGAAATATTCCATAATTGCTAAAGAAATAAAGAAAACTTTACAATATGAACACTTCTTTGAGAAATTTTGTAGACTAGCTGGAAAGAGAAAAAAATAAAAAGTTAAAATAGCAAAAACAACAACAACAACAACTAATTACAGAGTAAATGTATATTTTTATTTTTGACACATTTTATTTTCAATATAGTTTTTAAATTTTTTATGGCTTTATAGTATTTAAGAAGCAATTTTAGTTACAGAGTTTAGAACTTTTTGATTATTCATTATTTCCTGAAATCTCATCTTCATAATGACCTATACATACCCTATCTCTTCAGATAATCCTACCATATCTTTTTCTCCCAAATTCTACCCCTATGCTACTAGCTTATGCATATTCAACCTCTCTAGTGTTTTCAAATTTACTTAGAACATTTCTCCAGTCATCTTGTATTAATTAAAATCTGACTCTCTTCTGATATATCAAATCCCCTCTCCAAAGAAGACTTCACATCTTTCCGCACCTACAACATCTCATGGTGGGGAGCTGGAGATATCTTCATTCTTATCCCTCAGTATCTCTTCTAGGTCATAAACTTCCATTTTCTAAAATCCTCAGCTCTTTTTAATTTTTTGCTCTGTACTTATAACATTTTCTTCCTTGTCTGGTTGCTGATATGTGGAGACATACTTTGTTAAAAATTTTTGTCTGTTCTCAGTTTTTGACAGCCTCATCTCCAAAGTTATTTTCATCCTCTCTATCTCAGCCACAATTCTAGGGTCATGCTATAGATTCTTTCTAATTATTATTAACAAACACAGCAAATTGTCAACATGATGAATTCAAACAGTCGATAGCTTTCTATATTTTCAGCTCATGTAACTTAGGTTGACACTGAAACCAACTTTTGGTCTCTGGCAGAGAAAGTGTTTGTCAAATACTCTCCACAAAAAAATTCTTTTGAAGCAAATTCAGTTTATGTGGTTAATTCTGGTTAAAGTTTAGATAGTAAAGAGAGGGTATACATCTTCTATTTTTTCTATCTTCTGCTTAAATAACTTTGAAAGTCATTCAGTGAGATGACAAAATAGAAAAATACAAAATTAGCAGTCATTAGATGGAATAAAGTCCTCACTAATATATTTCAAACTTTTTTTTTTTTTTTTGCCTCAGAAATTACCTTTTCTTGTGCTAGTTAATGAGAATTTGAGGGTTGATTTGTTGCATTGTTTGTTTGTTGTCTTGTCCTACTAATCCAATATGCTGTCACTTGCATTCTATTGACTCCCTTATCTTTTATGCAGTATTTAACACACTATTTTTGCTTCTACTTCTCTTTCCTTCCATCTGGTGTTTTATGACCAATGCTTATATTTAGCATTTTATTAATTTACCCGTGTCTTCCCCCTTCTGTCATAACCTCAACATGAGATGCAATAAACAAATTGCATTCTCTATTCTTGCATGCAACTGTCTGAATATAGTTGTCTCTATAACGTCATGGTCACCTCCTTAAAAAAGAGTAACTGACACTGCAAGACATTTGATTTCTCTAGTGTGTGCACTGTAAAAAAATATCTATTGCATACCTGAGTCACAATACTAAAAAACAGTCTCCATTTTGCTTTATTTTCAAGCTAATTTGCTTGATGTTTTATTGAGAAAATAAAAACAATTTTAAAAAGTCTTTATTTATTACTACTACCACCACCAAATAGATGAATGAATATTATTCTCTACATCAGTCATTGTCTTCTTGAATCACTGTCCTATCTCATTACCATGAAAGATATGTTTCTCTTTGAATAAAGTGCTAATACTTTCACATGTGTTCTAGATTTCACCTCTTATGGTCTCAATGAATGCAGTATCTTCCTCAAATCTGTAATACCATATCTATCTGAAAATATTTACATTTATTTTATATATCCTCCGAGTGACTGCCCTATTTCTTGTTCAACATTACACTCAAACTTTCTGAAAAAAAAAAAGTCTAACATCTCTATCAATCTCATCACCTACAATTCACCCTTTGGTGCATGATTTCTGTTTACACTATTATACAAAAACTGCTCTTAAGACATAAAAATGACCGCTATATACAAACATTCAAAAGAACATTTTCTCTTCTCTTGTTTTTAGAACTCATGGTAGCATATGATAGAGTGAGTACTTCCCCCTCTTGGGACACATTTTCATGTTCCAAATTGTCAATATTTCTTTATTTTCCTCACAAACTTCTACTATTCTATCGAAACACTTGCGTTCTTGGTTTCATCTTTTTGCTTGTATTCTCACTTTCTAGATTACCTCATTCATTTTTATATTTGTGAATGTCATCCATAATACCTTAACAACCAAAATTTCTCTCTTCTGAGGATGTTTAACTGATTGTTTGATATTGTCACCTTGATGGCTCAAAGCTTCCCAAACTTAACATGTTCAAAACAAAATTTTGAATTTTTTCCTCTATACATTTTTTTGTATTTATATCTCTATAAATTTTCTCCTACCAGAATGTGATAAATCTGTGTTATTTTTGGCAACTCACTTTACCTCAAGTTAACATTCAATCCATAACCAAGCTTTTCCATTCTATATCCAAAATACACTTTATATTCACATACTTCCATCTGAATCTTCACAGTTATTATTTTATCACCTTGTTCTATTACAATATTTTTTAGTATTACCCCTGTTTTAATCCTGAAATTTTTGTCTCACTTTCCCCAGTTCCTATTTATTTTTTTGCGCAACTGCTAGAGTTTTAATATTTTAAACCAAAATGGAATCATATTATGCACAACATTTAAATTATTTACTTGCTTCTCATTTAAGTTTCTAGAATAGTTTTACATTTATATAAAAACTGAGAAAAGTATGAAAATTTCAATAAACCCCACAGCCAGTTGCCCCTATTGTTAATATTATATAAATATAGTATGTTTGTTATAATTAATGAACTAATGTTTTTAAATTTTTTAATAGTAAAAATTCATACTTTAACACTGTCTTAATTTTTATTAAATGACCTTTTCATCTTCAGGATGCAACCCAGAATACTAAATTAGATTTAGTCATTGCATTTTCTTAGGCTCCTCATGGCTGTGATGGTTTCTCAGACTTACCTTTTTTATAATGACCCTGACAATTTTGAGAAATACTCATGAGATATTTTGTAAAATGACCCTCTCTTGGGATTTATTTGATTTTTTAATTTATATTATTATTTTTTTTATTAGATTTGAGACTAGGCTTTTTTGAAGAAAGCCCACATAGATAAACTGTTCTCATCACATTATATCAAGGGTACCCACTTTCAACATAACTCACAACTATTGATGTTGACTTTGATAACCAGGCTAAGGTGGTGTTTGTCAGTATTTTCAACTGTAAATTACTCTTAATCGTTTTTTTTTTTAAACTTCTTCTGACTTTGAGATTTATTTTTTCTCCCCCATTTTAAATTTATTTGATCATGCATTTATAGCACTATGGACTTATAGATACTTATTTTATACCCTGGGTTTTAAATCAGTGCTATTTTATTTTGTTGGTCGAATTTCTCCATTTTTGACTATGGGTAGCTCTTTTGTTTGGCTCCTGTTTCACTTTGATATAGTTTCATGATTGTGGGATTCTGTTGTTGTTTTTCTATGTGTTTCCTTATTTCTTTGTACAAGATGATCTAGATATATCTGTGTATTTACTGCCCATGTCCTAGAATCAGCAATTTCTCCAAGGGGCCTCAATTTCTTTATCATAGAATTTTATTAGAAACCCAGATTTGGTGTACTCATTGCTACTTGGAAGTCATTATTCTTAGGTACTTTCAGCTGACAGAGCATGAAAAAATATGTGTAATATATATGATCTATATATATCTCTCTATATATAGATCATATATATATGATCTGTGTATATATCTATATATCTATATATAGATATATAGATCATATATATGATGTGTATATGTATATATACACATATATATACATATATCTATATATAGATATATAGATATAAACACAGATCATATATATGATGTGTATATGTATATATACACATATATGTCACACATTTTATTTATTTATTTAACTCATAGAGTTGACACATATAAAATATGATATATCTACAATTATGGTATAATACAGGATAATTTTATCATCCTAAACACCCTTATGCTTTATTGAGCCAACTTACCTCACTTGGTGTGTGGTGATAGATAACAGACTTGGTTAATTCTTTTGCAGGTGGCTTTCCAGTTTTCCCAGCACCATTTATTGAAGAGGTTTTCCTTTCTCCACTGTATATTTTTGGCTTTTTTGTCAAAAATTATTTACTCATATAAATATGGGTTTAATTCTGGCTTCTCAATTCTGTTCCACTGGCCCATGTGTCTATTTTCCTGCCAATACCATGCTGTTTTGATTACTGTCGCTTTGTAGTATAATTTGAAGTCTGGCATGGTGATGCCTCTAGCCTCGTTCTTTTTTCTGAGGATGTCTTTGGCAATTCGGGGTCTTTTGTGTTTTTATAAAAATCTGATGATTTTTTATTCTATTTCTTTTAAAAAGCCGATGGGATTTTGATAGGGATTCTATTAAATCTATATAATGCTTTAGGTAATATGGTCATTTTAACTATGTTGATTCTTTCGACTCAAGAATATAAAATCTTCAGTTTCTTTTAATAGGGTCTTATAGTTTTCATTATACAGGTCTCTCACATGTTTCGTTAGATTTATTCCTAGGTATTTTATTTTTTTGTTGTTGCCATTGCAAAAGAAATTATTTTTTCCCACTTTTTTTGACATTTCATTATTAAAGTATAGGAATGTTATGGATTTGCAAATATTGATTTTGTACCCAGATACTTTACTGTATTTGCTTATTGTTTCTAGTGTGTTCTTATGGAGTCTTTAGGGTTTTTAATGTAGAGAATCATGTCATCTGCAAATAGTGACAGTTTGACTTTGTTTTCTATTTGGATGCCTTTTATATCTTTCTCTTGTCTGATTGCACTTTCTAGGGCTTCCAATATTATATTGAATAAGAGTGGAAATAGTGAACAGCCTTGCCTTGTTCCTGATCTTAGAGGAAAGGTTTTTAGTTTTTCACCATTAAGTATATGTTGGCTGAAGGCTTGTCATAGATGACCTTTATTATGTTAAGGTACTTTCCTTTTACATCGATTTTGTTCAGTGTTTGATCATAAGTGGATGCTATAACTTGTCAAAGGCTTTCTCTGCATCTATTGATATGATTATATGACTCTTATTTTTTAATTTGTTTATGTGGTGTATCACATTAATCAATTTGCATATTTTGAACCATCCCTGTGCCTCTGGGATGAAGCCCACTTGATCGTGGTATCTAATCTTTAATAGGATTTTTATATCTGCGTTCATGAGAGATATTGATCTGTAGTTTTCTTTTGTGTGTGTGTTATCTTTATCAGGTTTTGGTATCAAGGTAAGATTGGCCTCATAAAATAAATTGGAAAGTATGGCTTCCTCCTTGATTTTTTGGAAAAGTGTGAGAAAAATAGGTATGTGTGTGTGTGTGTATATATATATATATATATATATATATATATATTTAATGTTCAGTGTAGTTAAGTATAAAAGTACTACATGGGACATTTTTCTTACCATAAATAAGAAGGAAAAAAAGAATATTGCTGGTCAAGATGGCAGAGGAGGTAAACCTGCTACTTGCCTCCTCTCACGACACATGAAAATTACAATTAAACTTCAGAACAACCATTACTGAGAATTTCCTGAAATCAAGCTGAACAGAAGTCCTATAACTAAGGTCATACAGAAGAAGCCAGTGAAAACGCAAAGGAGGAGTGAAAACACAAAGTGGACTGGTTCTACACACACCTGATAAAAATCAGGAGGGATATTTCAGCCTCAGAGATCCTGAAAGAGGGGCGGTGTGCCATCCCACACCAGGCTTCCCAGCCGAGGGTTTCAGTGACAGAAAGAGAAGTACCCACAATTTCTGGCTGTGACAACCAGTGAAGATTATGCCTGAGTGAGACAGAGGGTAGCTGGAGTCCCAGGCATTCTTCTTAGAGAGCCTAAGCATAAACTTACTGACTCCAAGTTCTAGAGCTGGGGCAGCAGCTCAAAGGGCACCAAGGACATCTGGGAAGAAACTGAATTGTCTGGCTTCAGGGTAAGGTCTAAAGGAGCAGCTTTCTCCAAGACAGAAGTACTGGTAAAATTCATTCTTTCTTTATTGAGCTCTCCCTCACGATGTAGACAAAGGCAGGCACCATATCTGAGTCTACATAAACCTGGCTAACACTATTCCACTGTGCCTTGATGATTCCCCAAGATTCCACCCCACTCAACTTGTGGGCCCACCCAAGCGGCTGCCAATAGTTTTTCCGTATAACTTGTCTTGGATCATGCTGTGATCTTTCCTGAAATCTCTCAAAAGTTCACAAAACCCAAATAAGCAACATCTGGCCTCAGCAGGCCCCATACCTTTTGCTGAGCAAACCCAATCCTGGAAATAGTAAAAGTTAGTCTTGGATTGCAGCTTGATTTCTTGAGGCACCTCTAAGCCAAGCACAAGTGGCAGGCATCTGAGGTTTGATCAGTGGCTTATTCCAGGTAGCCAGAGGCTTCAGATTAACTTGATTTGTGGTGGAGGCTTTCCCGGGAAGACCTGAGGCCAGCATGCTTCACAGCTGGCTTTGGACCAAGCCAGAGCACTATTCAAGAACACATCTGAGGAAGACACACCCAAAAGGCTAAATGGAAAAATGCTGAAGCCCTGATAAAAAAAATCCTGCTCAGGAGGGTCAGCCCTTGCACAACAGTTTTCTACCGTAGTTACTGGCTAGTCTTCACAATTAATTAGCCTGTGGCTCTATCCATCCTATTGATATACACACAGCAACCAAGGCTCAATTACAACAGGAGGGCAGAAACACAACCTATACAAGAAACACATTAGGAGCAACCAACTTAGGTAACCAGGAAGACTGGACCATTTGGCTCTACAGGACACCTACCACATAAAGCCATTTTACTAAAACCAGAAAAAATAGTAGCTCTAAGGAATACACAGAAACAAACACAGGGAGCCAGTCAAAATGAAAACATATCTCAATTGAACAGAACAAAGCTACAAAAAAGAATTAAACAAAATGGAGATGAGTAATCTACTAGATGCACAGTTTAAACCACTGTTTATAAGGATGCTCAATGAACTTAGGAAAAAGGTAGGTAAACTCAGTGAGAACTTTAACAAAGAGATAGAAAATGTAAAAATGAAGACAGAAAGCATAAAAGAGAATCAGTCAGAAATAAAGCATACAATAACTGAAATGAAGAATGTATTAGAGGGAATCAGCAGTAATTAGATGAAGCAGAGGCTTGAATCAACAAATTAAAAGAAAAGGTGGCAGAAAATACACAATCAGAAAAGACATTTAAAAAAATTCCTCCCCCCAAAAATCAAGGATAGTGACAAAAAGCATAACAATATTGGTATCATAGGGATACTACCAGAAGGAGAAAAGAGAACAAGGAATTGAAAATGTATTTGAAAAAATATTGCTGGAAAATCTCCCTAACCTGGCAAAGGAAATGTATATACAGGCCCAGGAAGTTCGGCAAGTCCTAAACAAGATGAACCCAAAGAGGCCTACACCAAGACACATCATAATTAAAATGTCAAAGGTTAAAGACAAAGAGAAAATCTTACAAGCGGCAAGAAAAAAGCAATTAGTTACCTATTAGTTATAAGGGAGCCCCCATAAAGCTGTCAGCTGATTTCTTCAACAGAAAATTTACAGGCCAGAAGGGATTAACATGATATTTTTAAAATAATGAAAAGAAGAACCTACAACCAAGACTACTCTACCCAGCAAAGCAATAATTTAGAATCTAAGGACAGATAAAGAACTTCCCAGACAAGAAAAAAACTAAGGGAGCTCATCAACACTAAACCCATTATAACAAAAAATGTTAAAGGAACTCTATAAGGAAAAGAAGAAAAAAGAAAGCAAAAATATAAATAATAAAATAACAATAACTACACATATATTAACAATTACTTTAAATGTATGTGGAGTAAATGTTCCAATCAATAGACATAGAATGGCTAAATGTATAAGAAAACAAGACAATAGATATGCTGCCTGAAAAAGACTCACTTCAGATCAAAAGATACACACAGACTAAAAGTAAAGTAATGGAAAAAGATATTTTGTGAAAATGGAAACGAACAAAAAAACAAACCTGGAGTAGCAATACTTACCAATCAAAACTGACCTCAAAACAAAGACTATAACAAGAGACAAAGAAGGAACCAGTAATCTCATTTCTAGGTATTTATTCAAACAAATCCAGAAGGGACATGTGTGTTTATATGTTCATTGCAGCTTTATTTACAATAGTCAAGATTTGGAGGCAACTTGGGTGTCTACTTGCCATCTTTACACTTGCCATCTGCAACAACATGGATGGACCTAGAGAGCATTGTACTGAGCAGAGTAAGTCAGACACAGAAAGACAAATGTCATTTGTTTTTGCTTACATGTGGAATCTAAACAACAAAATAAATAATCAAAACAGAAACACTAATAGATAAAGAACACTTTGATGGTTGCCAGATGGGTAGGGTTTGGGGAAATTGGAAAAAACAGGAAGAGATTAAGAAACATAAATTAGTAGCTACAAAATAGTCATGAGTTTGTCAAGTATATCATAAGGAATATTATAGTCAATAATATTGTAATAACTATAGCTGTCAGATGGGTACTAACTATATTTATTGGAATAATCACTTTGTAAGTTATATAAATGTGTAATTATTATGTTGTACACCTTAAACTGACATAATATTATATGTCAACTATAATTTAAAAAATAAAGAAATTAGTTCACCAAGTCCATTGTTTCAATTGCAAAGCAATCTTCAGTAAAATATGTTCTATTAATGTTTTTTTGTTGCTTTATAAAAAATTCTTATATTTAAATTTTTTTCACTGCATACTTGGAAAGGGATTCTATTGTAGAATACAGTGCATATTGGTGTTTTTATTTTTTTAACCCATGAAATTATATATTGAGAAACTAGCTGGAATAATGAAAAGTTATGCAACTATCATTACCCTTCTGCTTCTAACATTTTCTTCATCTTCACTATAGTCAGCCTCATTGAAATAAACAAAAATAATAATATTGTGAGTGAAAAATGAATAAGGTGAAAACATTGCCACAGATTAATATATACCTTTGTATATCATAATTACATAAACTTAGTTCCATGGCGCTTACTGGTTTACACTTTTGAATGAAGTAATCTTTTTATCACAAAAAGCCACAAAAAAAAGAAAGATGTTGCTTAATTTTAAATTTGTAATCTATCAACTTAGAGACCAGTTGTACATAACTGTTTATATGTCTAAGAATGTTATTTTATTATAAAAATAGAACCTGCTTATTTAAGAAGAAACTGAAATTGAGCAAATATTTTAATTACATATAATATAATCACATTTCCTGCATATAATGCTGTTAATATTTTGATAGTCAATGTTACATATTTGTATGGCTCTATCATGTATATGTGCTTATAAATAAATTTACATAAGTACCTTACAAAATGAATGATATACATACATACCACAAATAAATGGCCAACTATATAACTGCAATTATATCTGTAAAAATGCCACATCATATTTTATTTAATATTTACAAATCACTATTTAGATTTTCCCCTATTTTCTACAACTTCAGAAAATATAGTGATATAGCTCCTTGTACATGTATTATTTTCCATTATTGTCTTCAGAATAACTTACTATGTATGGAATTTTTGAGTCAACAATTGAGGGTATTTTTTCATTTTGTTTTTACATTTACTACTTTCATTAAACAGTATGGAAGGAGGTATCTTATTAATTTTTAGTTTTATTAGCAATGTAAAAAGTTCTCTATCAGTTATAACTTTTGAAATCTTGACAAATCTTAAAAGCAAGGCATTTAGTACTGGGAGATTGAAATTTTTTTTTATATTAATTGAACATTTTTATTTTTTTTATACCACAGTCAAAGTCTGCAGAGTCAGAACATACTAGAAGAAGAACATGATTTATGTATTACCTAGAATTTGTCACAAATTACCTCCCATGTTAGAAAGAAAGCTAGGAGAAGCACATTACTAAGTATATACTGAACCAGTTCCAAGGCATAAAAAAAAATGACACCTCAAACTGGGCTGGCTTTGTGTATGCTGCTTACAAGGTGCATTTCTGGCATTTTGTATATATTTTCTTTTTTATTCAGCCACTGTGCAGAAGTTTTTATCATTCCTTGTAAGTATATTTTAAGTAAGATACTAGATAAGAAATTTCTCAAAAAAATGTAAGCAGGAGTATACTTCATATTATATCTGGTATAGAGATCTTAATTATGCTGCATAGTATGTAACATTAATGGCTCTGGCCAAAGGAAAGTTCATTTTTATGGTAGATTTTGAGCCAAAAAGTATACTGTCTGAAAATGAAACAGATTTTTAATATCACTGTTCTGATTGATTAGTAATTTTTGAGTTGTGCAGGAGAGGGTGATGTAATTTACTTTTCATATTTAATTTTTCTCAGTAATACTGCTGAATAATTAAGTCCTAATCCTAATATTCAACTTATACATGTTCCTTCACTTTTTGGTTAACATTCTTCAAATATTTAAGATCAACAATAAGTTTTTTATATTTCAGTGATATTTCTTAGACATATACATTTATACCAGTAAAAAGACTTTGAATTTAACAAATATTTTTTCAGGCTTCCTCAGCTAAATGTACCTGGCCACAGTATAAAGAGTTTCAGGCACTGGCAAACTTTGGATAATTTAAGACACACTAGTACCACAAGCTAAATGTTATTAGTATGAAAAATTTTCTATAATGTTGTAGATATTGCCTTTCTGTCATCCCCTAATATACCTTAGCTTTAAAACATATTTTCTTAATTTGAGTAGAGAATATCACACACACACACACACACACACACACACACACACACACACACACACATGCTTTATCATGTAGGAGAGGCTAGATTACATTTCAGAAATAAACATCCCCAAATAGCCAAATAGGTGTATGTTTCTAACTACTGATATTTTATCCAGCATGGATTGATCAGAAACTTGGACTGACAAAGGCTCTCTTTCCAAATGTGCATCTACCATCACTCTAACAAAGGAAAGGCATAGGTTTAATGTTTTCTGGCATTGAAAGCTTCCACTGGAAAGTGGTTGTGATAGTTAATTTTGTGTCAAAGTGTTCAGGCTATGGTGTCCGGTTAGTTGATCAATCAACACAGGTTCCCTGAAGGAGAAGAAATTCTGCCTCCAAATTACAACACAGAAATCCCGCCTGAGTTTCCAACTTGCTGCCACACAGAAATTGGATTCCAAATTAAAATATCAACTCTTGCCTAAATTTTCAGCTTGCCAGCTTGCTATACAAATTTTAGATTTCCCAGCCCCCATATTTGCATAATTCTGTGTTCAACTTTTTGAGGAACCATCAAAATGTTTCTCACATTGGCTACACCATTTTACATCTCCAAAGGCAATGTATAAAGAGTCCAATTTCTCCACATGCTCACTTACACACTATTCATTTTACTTCTTTTTTCTTTTTTTTTTAAATTATAGCCATCTTAGTGGGGTGTGGGGGTGTAGTGGTAGAAGGTTATTTTTAAGTCAAGCCACTTGATTTTTTTATTATTTAGTTCTTGTTTTTTTCTTTTTATGTTTTCTGTTTTAAACATCTTGATTGTATAGTTATTAATAGTCTATGTTTAATAATTCTATTAAATTATGTTCATGTTTATTTTGGTCTACCTTTTAATATGGTGATTTTTCTTCTGTTTGAGCTCTTGTTTTCTAGGGCTTTAATTATTGAAATTATGAAAGGTCTGGGTTGAGCATTTATCCCTTTATAAAGTGTTTTCTTACTTTCATTGGTAGCAGTTAGGCCATTTATAGAACCTTCTAGATCTCCATTTTAATGTAGAATCTAGGGGCAAGCGAATTCAAAGAACATTTGAGGAGTGACATAAGCAAGATGACTGAGTCAGGTGTCATTCATCAAATCTTCTCTTTAAAAACAACAATTTGACATCGATCCACAGACAAAAAGTGCCTTTGTAGGGATTCAGCAGCATAGGCCAAGTGATTCAGTTAAAGTCTCGCCCATCCATGTGGTAGGTAATAGTCATATAGACCTTGGTTCTGACAGTGGACCTGAAGAGGCTATAATCTATTTTCAGCCCCTTTTGGCTAAGCTCTTAGAGCCCCTGGAGAAAATTGACTTAGGCAATCACCTAAGGACAAGAGAGCCATTGCAGAAGTTCAGTAGAAAAATTCTAGTGCATGCATAGATAAAAAACAAACAAACAAAAAACACAAGATTAAATGCATTGGAGAGGGTAGAAGTAATGTAGGGAGAAGGTAAGAGAACTAAAATGTTAAATCAAGCTATGTTCAGAGACTGCAATATGCTGATCAGCTCTGCAGCCAGACCACAGGAAATCTGCAGAACAGAAAGATTTCTGCTGGGATTGCTTACAAATCAATTCCCCATACGGTGAAGGGAAAACTGAAAATAGCGTCTTTAAGTGGGCCCTACACAAAATAAAATCATTCATTGCCTATGGTTAAAACCCTGAGGAACTCATGTATCAGAGGCTGGGAACTGCCAGCAGGCCTTTCAATTAGCATTCTCTTACCTTTCCTCGCTGCACACTCATATCCTTTCTCACTGTACACCCAAATCAAAGGAAAATGGGTAAACGAAGTCTTTAAACTGTAATTCACAGAAACTAAGAATGATATATAAACTGGATTCCCCGAAACTTTTGTCTTTTTGTCTTTGCTTTTTCTTGTCATTGCTTTTCCCCTTTTCTACTAAACTTTCCTTTTGACTCTAAGTTTGGTAGTATTTGAATTCTTTCTTGTGCTCATCAAAGAACTCTCAGTACAGAGCTCGAGTTCCCCCTCTCGAGGGAATTTGCCCTGTCCTGCATCAGAATCAACAGTTTGATTTTATCTGCATCACCCCTTTCTAAAGGCAGCACAGATCAGTTCCAGGAGAGCTGACCCTTCAACCATGATTTCTTCTGTGGGGAAAAGTGAAGGCATGTGAGTAATCACCTGGCTTCTTCAATTGTGCAGAACTCTGCTAAAGAGACCCAGCTCTTTTCTCTTTTTATCTACTGAGTCATGAGTTTCACAAATGGGTGGGGGAGTGAAGTGTGGCTAGGAGAATAGCAGCCAGGACTTGGAACATATCAAATAGATAAGAATCTTACTCCCACTAACTGCGTCATTGATACTATCAAGAGGCTAGCTTAAGATTCTCTGGGACACCTTGCCTGTATCCAACTGGCCCACTGACACCTGCAGCATTTCGCATGCCTCATTCACATACAAACTCACCCCTTGGCCAGCGCCCTGTGAACCATCCTGATGACAGTGAAAGCGAGCTCTGGCAGACATGCAGAAAGCTACCCAAATCTTCTTGCCAGGGACAAACTACAAATTAGAGCATTTAGCACTGCACTTGGAAAAACAATAGGGAGGCTGTCAGCATCCAGCCTGTTGCATTATTTGACAGAACAGAGAGCTGGTGTATAAATTTAAGAATTTTACCGCAAGAGAGAGCAAGAAGTATGGAGCTGGCATATCCATGGAAGTTCTGAGAAAGCCTCAGAATCCCTAGCAGAGCTGGTGAAAGTATCTCTCTCCCAAAGACAGTAAGGACTAGAGGAAGGGACTACTATTTCCAGTGTAAACACAACAACACCTGGACCATTATCATTTAAGGTTATTCAATGGCCTATGGTTTATTTTGATTACAGGACGTAGTAACCAGCCTGTTGGATGGCTCCAGTTATTCATATCTTGACTTCATACTTTTGTGGATCAACTCCCATATTATACCATGGTTGGTAGGTATGATTATTATTATATGATAGGGTAAAAAAAAATGTTATAATCTTATAGGTGGGGAAAGTTTTCAGAAGTCATAAACGAAACTCAGAAACAAAATAGATTCACTGGTCTAAATATATAAACATTAACAGGTGTTATGACAAAACAAAGTTGATAAATATAACTTTTCTATAAAGTTAGAAGATAATTCCAAAGTTTGTTCAAAAATACATAAAATAGAGCTAATATTTATAATATAAAAAATAAAAACAAATCTATGGAGAAAAACAATCAAAAGAACAGAGTAAAAATGAGCAACCAATTTATTAAAATAATATCAATAAAATAGTGTTCAGACATTGATAATCATGATTGTTCAAATTCAGGCAATGATAATATATCATGTTTGACCCATCTGATTAAAAAATTGAAGTGATAGTAATTACTGTAGTCAAGAAAATAAGAAAATAAGTTATCCTATAAGTGGCAGAATTTTTAAGGACAATTAGTAGAATATAGTAAAATAATAAATGTACCTTCTTTTGATCCACTGATATTCCTTCTAATAATATAATATATAAAAAGATTTACACATATAAAAAATATATGTACAATGATATTCATTATAAGAGGGGTTACAATAAAAAATGATAGAAGTAACCTAAATATTTTTTGAAGAAATGCACAAAATAAATTATCTACATAAATATTTCTGAATCTCATGTAACAGTTAAAAAGAATGAGATATACATATATGCAATTATAAGAAATCATATCTATCATGTATTATAAAGTAAATTAAAAGCAGGTTATAAATGTGATACCAAGGGCATGGGCAACATCAACAACAAAATAAACAAACTGGACTTCATCAAAGGACATCAAAGGACACTATTGTGCATCAAAGGACACTATCCATAGTGTCTCCAACAGAATGGGAGAAAATATTTGCAAATCACATGTAAGGCAAAGAGTTAATATCCAGAATATAGAGATAACTCCTAAAACAGTAATAACAACTACAATGACAAAATACCTGATTACGAATGAACTTAAGTAGACATTAATTCAAAGACTATATACAAATGTCCAACATGCACATGAAAAGATGTCCCACATTAGGAAAACAAATCAAAACCACAGTGAGATACCACTTCATACTCATTAGGATGGCTATTACCAAAGATGGAGAAAACAAGTGTGACAAGGATGTGGAGAAATTGGAACATTTGTGTATTGCTAGTGGAAATGTAAAACTGTGCAGCTACAGTGGAAATCAGTATGACAATTACTCAAAAAAAAAAATTGAAAATAGAATTACCATATAATCCAGCAATTCCATTTCTGGATATATATCCAAGAGAATTGAAATTTGGATCTTAAAGATATCTGTATATACATGATCATAGCAGCATTATAAACCATAGCCAAAAGGTTGAAGAAATTCAAGTGTCCATCGATGGATGAATGTATAAATAAAATGTAGCATATGTACACAATGAAATAATATTCAACCTTAAAAAGTTAAAAAATTTTGACTCATGCTACAACATGAATGAACTGTGAGGACATTATGTTAAATGAAATAAGCCAGTCATGGACAGACAAATACTATACCATTTCACTTATGTGAAATACCCAGAGTAGTTAAATCTATAGAGAGAAAAGTAGGATAATGCTTGACAAGGTCTTAAGGTGGGTGAAGGGAATGAGGAGTTTTTCAAAATTGATATAGAGTTTGTTTTGCAAGATAAAAAATGTTTTAGAGATTATATACACGACAACATAAATGTACTTAACAATATTCAACTATAGACTTAAAATGATTAACATGGCAAATTTTATATTCTTAAATAGACCTCATTTTTAGGGTAGCTTTAGTATCACAACAAAATTGAGTAGAATGTACAGAGACTACCATACACCCCTTGCCTCCACACTTGCATAACCTCCTTCCCGTAAACATCCCCCACCAAGGTGGTACACTTGTTAAAATTGATGGGCTTATATTGACACATTATCAGTCAAAGTCCGTAGTTATACTGAGGTTCACTCTTGGCTTTGTACATTCTTTGGGGTTGAATAAGTGTATAATAACATGTATTTAGCATTACATTATCATACAGAGTATTTTTACAGACTTAAAAATTCACTGTGTTCTACCTATTTATCCTCCTTCCCCATTAACCCCTGGCAACCACTGATTTTTATGTTGTCTCTATAGTTTTGCCTTTTTCAGATTGTCATGAAGTTTCAATCATGTAATATGTAGCCTTTTCCAATTGCTTCTTTCACTCAGTAATATATATTTAAATTTTTTCTATGTTTATTACTTGATAGCTCATTTACTCTTATTGCAGAATAATGTCCCATTTTTAGTTATGCCACAGTTTATTTATCCACTCACCTTCTGAAGGACATATTGGTTGCTTCCAAGTTTTGGTAATTATAAACAAAGCTGTTGTAAGCAATCCTTGTGAAGGTGTTTGTGTAGACAAATTTTCACCTGCTTTGGGTAAATACCAAGGAGTGTGATCGCTGGATTTTATGGTAAAGAATGTATAGTTCTATAAGAAACTGCCACTTTGTTTTTCAATACAATTGTCTCTTTTTGCATTCCCATCAGCAATGTATAAGAGTCCTGTTGCTCCATACCTTCATCAGCATTTAGTGTCAGTGCTCTGGATTTTAGCCATTCTTATAAATGTGTAGGAGTATTTTATTGTCATATTAATTTGCAATATTCTAATGAAGCATCTATTTATATGTTTATTTACTATCTGTACATTTTCTTTGGTGAAGTGTCTGTTAAGGTCTTTGGCCTATTTTTAAAATTGTGTTGTTTGTTTTACTATTGTTGAGTTAAAATTTCTTTGTATATTTAGGATAACAGTCCTTTATCAGATATGTCTTTTGCCAATATTGTTTCCCAATCTCTAGCTTGTCTTTTTGTTCTCTTAAAGTGTCTTTTGCAGACCAGAAGTTTTTATTTTAATAAATTCTAACTCATTCACTATTTCTTTAATACCTTTCAAGGGTAATGCCTCTGGTATTGCATCTAAAAATCTTCACCACCTGAAAACTCATCTAGGTTTTGTACTATGCTATCCTCTAGAATTTTATCATTTTGTTTTACATTTAGATCTGCAATTTTTTGTGAAGGGTATAAAGTCTATCTAGATTTTTTTTTTTTTTGCATTGGACATTAGATTGTTTCAGCAACATTTATTAAAAAGTCTATCTTTGTTTTATTGGTTTGCCTTTGCTCCTTTGTCAAAGAGTTGTTTATATTTTGGGGGTTCTATTTCTGGGATCTCTTGTTTGTTTTAATGCCTTATTTAATTTTTTTTTTTTTTTTTTTTTTTTTTTTTTTTTTTTTTTTTTTTTTTTTTTTTTTTTTTTTTTTTTTTTTTTTTTTTTTTTTTTTTTTTTTTTTACCAATACCACATTGTTTCTATTACTACAGCTTTATAGTAACTGTTAAAGTTGGGTAGTCTTCAACAAAGTCTTTGAACCTGGTTCTTCTTCAATATTGAGTTGGCTATTCTGGGTCTTTGCTTCTCTCTATAAACTTTAGATTTTAGAATCAATTTCTCTATATTCATGACTATATTCATGACAATAACTTGTTGAAATTTTAATAAGGATTGCATTGAATCTATAGATCAAGATGGGAAGAATTGGCATCTTAAAAATATTTAGTTTTCTTATCGATGAACATGGAATCTCTTTTCATTTAATTAATGCTTTAACTAAATTCACCACTGTTTTCTAATTTTTCTCATAGATATTGTACATATTTTGTTAGATTTATGCCTAAGTATTTCATTTTGAGGGCTGCTAATATGAATAATGTTGTGTTTTTAATTTTAAATTCAATTTGTTCATTGGTGGTATATAGGAAAGTGATTCACTTTGTATATTAACCTACAATTTTATTATAATAACATTAGTTTCAGAAGATTTTTGTCAATTCTTTTGAATTTTCAAGGTAGACATTGTCATCTGTGAATGAAAGTTTTACGTTTTCCTTCTTAACCTGTATACATTTCCTTCTTTTTCTTGCCTCATTGAATTACTAAGGACTTCCAGTATGTTATTAAAAAGGAAAAGTGAGAGGGGAAATTTGCCTTGTACCTGATCTACATAGGAAAACTTTAAGTTTCTCACCATTAAATATAAGGTTAGCTATAGGTTTTGTGTTTGTTTGGTTTTTGTTTATTTTGTATTTTTTAACATATTCTTTATCAAGTTGACAAAGTTTCCCTCTGACACCAGTTTAAAAAGAGTTTCCATCATAAATGAGTGTTGAATTTTGTCAAATGCTTTTTCTGCATCTATTGATACAATTATTTGATTTTCCTTTTTAGCCTGTTGATGTGATGAATTACATTAATTGACTTGTGAATGTTGAACCAGCCTTTTATTTTTAGAATTAATCCTATTTAGTCATGGAGTTTTATAATTTTTTGAATTCCATTTGTTAATATTTGTGGAGGATTTTTGCATCTAGGCTTATGATAGATATTCATCAGTAGTTTTATTTTTTTATACTTTGGTTTTGGTATTCAGATAATTTTGTTCTCATAAAATAAGTTAGGAAATAACTTCCTCTGCTTCTAACCCTGAAAGAGATTGTAGAGAATTAGTATACTTTTTTTCTTAAGTGTTCAGTAGAATTTACCAGTGAAGCCTTCTGGGCCTGATTATTTCTGTTTTGAAGAGTTATTAATTATTGATTCAATTGATTTAATAATTATACATCTATTTAGATTGCCC
Organism: Macroglossus sobrinus; assembly: GCA_004027375.1. Taxonomy (NCBI): domain Eukaryota; kingdom Metazoa; phylum Chordata; class Mammalia; order Chiroptera; family Pteropodidae; genus Macroglossus; species Macroglossus sobrinus. The sequence continues at coordinate 7,784 of PVKZ01006532.1, read as the reverse complement.
ATTTTTCTTGTGAGTTCAACATACTGTGTCTTTAAAGAAATTTGTCCATTTCATTTGGATTACAAATTTGTAGGCATAAACTTGTTGATAGTATTCTCTTATTATGCCATCAATTTTCATGAGATTGGTAGGAATGTCCTTTCTTTCATTTCTGATGTTAGTCATTTGTGTCCTCTTTTTTTCTTCTTAGTTTGCCTGGCTTTAGACTCGTCAATTTTATTCTTTTCAAAGAACTACCTTTTAGTTTCACTGATATTCTCTATTTTCTATTTTCAATTTTATTGATTTGTACTTTGACTCCTATTGTATCTTTTCTTCTGCTTACTTAAGATTTAATTTGCTCTTCTCTTTCTAATTTGCTAAGGTTGAAACAAATGATTAATTTTAGATTTTTTGTCTTGTCCAATATACACATTCAATGCTATAAGTTTCTCTTTAAGCACTACTTTCACTTTATCCCACAAATTTTGATAAGTTTATTTTCATTTTAATTTAGTTCAAAAGAGTTTTAATTTCTCTTGAGACTTTTTTTTTTTTTTTTTACCATGCTTAGATATCATCTCCACGTACTTCAGTAGTTTCCATTTATCTTGATGTTATTGATTCCATTGTGGTTTAAGAGCAGATATTGTATGATTTCTATTCTTTTATTTTAGTTATGTCTTTTATAGCCCAGAATGTAGTCTATCTTGGTGAATGTTCCATATAAGCTTGAGAAATATGTGTATTTTATAGATAGCAGACAGTAGACTGAATGAAGTAGACTATAGATGTTCATTATATCCAATTGATGAATGATGTTTTGAGTTCACCTAAGTCCTTACTGATTTTCTGCCTGCTGGATCTGTCCATTTCTAATAGAGGGTTACTAATGTCTCTTATTGTAATAGTAGATTAATATATTTCTCCTTGAGGTTCCATTGGTTTTTACCTTACATATTTTGATACTCTGTTGTTAAGGATTGCATGTTAAGGATTGTTATGTTTTGTGATGAAATGAACCCTTAATCACTATGCAGTGTCCCTCTTTAGCCTGATACCTTTCCTAGCTTAGAAGTTGGCTGTCTGAAATTGTGTAACTACTACTGCTTTCTTTTAGTGTTAGCGTGGTATACCTTTCTCCATACATTTACTTTTAATTTGAATCTTTTTATAAAAGATTAGTGAATCTTTTATAAAAAATTAAGTGAATCTTTTATAAAAACATATAGTTGGGTCTTTTTATTGTTGTTGTTCACTCTGATAATGTTTTTTTTCAAACTATGCATTTAGACCACTGATGTGTTAAGTATTTATTGATATAGTTGAATTAATATATACCACATTTGTTACTAATATCTATTTGTTGCATTTTTTCTCTGTTCCTATTATAGTTTTTCACTCTTCTTATGCTTTTTGCAGTATTACTTGAGCATTTTTTATAATTAAAATTTTTCTCTTTTCTTAAAAGATAATTTCTTCTTTAAAAAAAAATTTTTTTAGTAGTTGCCATAAAGTTTACCTTATACAGTTAGAACTAATACTCGTTGCCTTGTCCTGTTTCAAATAACACTATACCATTTCATTGGTAATGTGAGTGCCTTATAATAACAAAATAATCCTAATTTCTCCCACCCTTTTCTTGAATTATTGTTGAGATTTATTTCATTTATATATAAGTGTGCATGTATGTATGTATGTGTATATATAATATATATATATATATATATGTTCAAATACATTGTTTCCATTATTATTTTTGAAACAAACTGTTATCTGTTAGAGAAATTAAGAATTTAAAAAGTTATTTTACTTTTATTTATTTCTCTTTAATTCCCTTCTTTTCATTATGTAGATCTATATTTCTCATCTTTATCGTTTTCCTTCATTTTATAAACTTTTTAAAACATTTCTTGTAAGACAGGTCTACTGGCAACAAATTTTCTCAATTTTTTGTTTGTTTTAAAAGTGTATTTTTCTTTGCTTTAAAGAAATTCACAGGGTACAGGATTGTGGTTTTTTCTTTTCCTTCCAATACTTTAAATATTTTATTCAACTGTCTTCTTG
>PVKZ01006531.1:0-33834 GCA_004027375.1 Macroglossus sobrinus | reverse complement strand
CGAGGCCACCGGGGCAGGTTTCAGACACCCCAGGGGACCTGGGGAGACTCGGGACTCTCGTGCGTGCTAGTGACGCAGGACACACTGGCTTAAGCAAAAGAGGGGTTGTCTTCTCACATGTCGTTCAGGGTCATTCTGGCTCTGGGTGCAGCTGGGTTCGGGGATATTGGAAATGGCGCACGAAGAGCCTGTCCCCCTGGCTCCCCCTCCGCGAGGCCGGCTTCATTCTCAGGCCCCTTGTGGTGCCTGCCCTGGGCCTCGCATCGTCTCAGTTCCAATTTCAACAGGAGAGCGGTTTCCTTCTCTCCCAGTGTCCTGGGAGAGCTTAGTCACGGAGTCTGTCTCTTCCTGGTCACATGCTCGCCCTTGACACCCTCGTCGCCCGCAGGAGTTGGGACATTTGGCCTAGGCACGGGTCCTTCGTCCACTCGGAATCCGCCCCACGTGAATCCTAAAAAGAAGCACTGGGGTCGCGTGGAGGGTCGTGGCGCAAACGGTGGACGCGCACTGTAGGCGCCCCCGCACCTCATTGTCCCCGACACCCGACGTCCTCAGGGTGTGAAGCTGCGATTGGCTGGGGGTGCGGCGGGGTACAGTGGGGCGGCATGCGCACTGCCCAAGCACAGCGCGTCTTAGGGGCCCGGTCACCGCATGGGCACCGTGGGGCCGTGTCACTCTCACGTTTCCCGCAGACGGAAGCATCGCATGTGGCCTCTCCCGCTAAGCGCACTGAGGGCCGCCTGGCAGTGTGGAGTGGCGGGCCCCACACGGTGGCCTCATGCAGAGACCCTGTCCCCAGGCTGCCGGTCCTTCAGCCTGTTCGCACGTCTCAGTGTGTAAACCCTCCGCCCCGCTGCTAACAGGTGGTCGCCCTTCCCCCGGCCCCCGCCGGGCCCTGGAACCAGCATGCCCACCTCCGTCACACCGGGGCGGGCGAGGCCCCGGACGGGACGAGACGGTTCCGCGGGTGTCGCACGGGCTCGCAGCAGCCGTGCAGTCTGCGCTGATGCACAGTCCAGCTCCTCAGTGGTCCCTGCACGCCCGCCACGTGACCCTGGCATCAACCCCGAGGTGAGCGTTCCCATGACCCCGGGTCCCGAGGTGAGGGAGTGGGGCTCAGAGGGGCTAACGGCGTCTCTTTACGCCTGTTCGCTCGCTGGCCGGGGCCTTCCTGCTTTACGCAAGAAGCGTGAGCTCTGATCGTCCCACAGGACACTCCTCGCACCTTCCCACAGATGCGCTGCCCACCCGCCGCCCTCTCCCTCCACGCGCGGGTCGGTTTCCTCGTCAGGAATCCCCCCTCATTTCCAGCGTCGTCTCGGGGTGAGCGTTTGAGAGGCTGGTAACGCATAAACAGCGGGAAAAAGCCTTCATGTCATTTTCTTTCCAGCCCCATGTCAAAATGAAAGGGAAATGTGTTTAGGGAAAAATTCACTTTACAGCTTTGGCCAAATGCCCAAACCCTCAAAAGAGCCTGACGAACGAACAGCACAAAGTTTACCTCTACATAAAGCCCCGCTTCTCGGGACCCCGCCGGGAGAGGCTCCCCCAGTGGCCCAGCCGCTAATGACGGCCGGGCATCAATAATGGACTGCGAGACTCAAGCTTCTCATCAATTTTTTTTTTTCCTGCCGGTTTAGATTAAAGCACAGAAAATGCCCGAACGCTCCATCTGCTCCCTCTAAGATTTCTGGTAGGCCAGAGCCCAATTATGGCTGCCTTATCCATTTTTAATAATCTCCTTATGATCACGCAAACACGGGGCATGATGACACCCACAGCAGCTTCTGTCTTCGCGCTTCCTCTTCCATCCATAATTAATGAGCGCTCGGTGCCCTGGAAGGGAGAGGAAGCGGGGAGGGGAGCGCTTCCTAAGCAGGAGAGCTTTCTCCGGCGTCGCTCATGCGCTCACTCTGCAAACCTCGCCCCACGTCCACAGTGTGCGGGGCGCCAGGCTGGACACCAAGGCAGAGGACGAGCTCGCGCCCGGGCCGCCCCGGGGGCTGCGGTGACTGGGCAGAGACTGTGTGCTTGTTTTCAGCTCAGAAGACAACCAGGATGCTTTCCGTTCTCAGGATGCTCAGATGCTGCGCCATCGCCGACAGCACCCTGGGAAGGCCTGTCTGGAGCGATTCTGCTGCTGGGGAGGGAGCCAGCTGCCCCGGGTGGCCGTCCGTTCAGGAAGTGGACGCGGGGTGGGTGGAGTGTGGACAGTTCAGGCAGACAGCCGGGGGTCGGGTCCCGCGGGGTCTGTGCCCTCGCCGAGCCTGGTCCTGCCCTGCGATTGGACGGCCGTGCCTTCCCACAGGGCTTCTCTGCGGTCGGTCGTGTGCGTGAATTCTCTGTGCGGATTGCAGAGTGCTACGCCAGAAAAATTAATAAATAATAATAACAACTCGGCGTCTTGCTGAGCAGAAATACGATAAAACCACTCTGTCCTTGGTTTCCAACCCTGTCCCCGACCCTTTTCTCCCCATCACATGTCACCCGTGCTCTGGAAGGACCCCAGGCCTTCACACCAGAGACCCGTATGATGCCGTTTGCGGTACCCACAGTGAGGGTTATTGCTGGTATCACGAGCAGTGCAGACTGCTTTGGGTCATTCTCAGGGCGGACGGGGGCTTTGGGGGATGACATCGGGGCTCACAGACGTGTGGGGGACCGGATCGCAGGGCCAGGTGCACGTCCTGTGATCATGTGCTGGATGTAATGGATGCTCGTTGGCAGAGTTGTGGCTGCCAGGACTCCTTCTGGCCGTCCTTGCCGGGGCACAGGTCACCCTCCTGCCCAAAGTCCCCCTCGTTGAGCCAGAGTCCCCTCCTGGCAGAGGTGACTCCGAGCCCATCTGTGACAAAAATCTCCAGCTCTCCCTGGGAGATGCTCATTGCTGGCAGAGGGGAAGACAGACGCACCCTCACACACATGCACACACGCCCCTGAATGGGGGAGGGGCATCGTACGGACCCGGGTGTCACTTCTCAAGCGAACCTGCTCCTCTCACTCTGCTCAGTGGAAATGGGGAGCAGAAGAAAAGCTTTGAACATGGAGAATAAGGTCATTGCATTGAAACATAACCATATCATAATCACTTACAAGAAAGACCAGCGGAACAGAACATAGATCCACTTGAGATTTTGAATGTGATGGTGGCGTTTGAGTCAGTTGGAAAGACGTATTCAACCAGTGGTGTTGGGACAATGGCCTACCCGTTTAGACAGGAATTCTTTCCTTAAATCAAGATGTCTCAACGTGATTACAGACTTAAATGTTAAAACTGCGGCAGTCTCCCTTTATCCGTGGGGGATATGTTCCAAGACCCGCCCCTGCACCCCACCCTGTGGATGTGGGTTTTTTCTTGTCGTTTATTTGTTTGTTTTTACGCCTGCAGCACCTGGGCTTCCCAGGTGGTCTCCCATCCAAGCACTGACCATGCCCGACCCTGCTTAGCTTCCGAGATCAGACGGGATCGGGCACGTTCAGGGTGGCGTGGCCGTAGACTGTGTTTCTTCCTATACGTGCATACCTATGATAAAATTTAACTTATAAATTAGGTGCGGTAAGAGCTGACCAACAGTAACGAATCATAAAACGGAACAGTGACAGCAATATACTGTAGTGTGCAAATGTGACGTTATTAAGTAAAGCAGGGCGACTCGAGCACAAGTGCTGGGAGGCCGGGCCGGTCAGCCTGCTGCCCCAGAGGGCTCGTGAGCGCCTGGCAGACGGGGCGTGTCTGCAGCGTGGAGACGCTGGAGAAAGTGGGGTTCGCACCCCGGGCGGGACTCAGTGGGACGGCACGAGACTCCATCGCACCGCTCCGAGTGATGTGCCGTTTAAAGCTTACAAAGTGTTTGCTTCTGGAATTTTCCATTTCATATTTTAAGGCTGAGGTTGACCGTGGGAAACTGAAACCATAGGAGGCAAACCTGTGGATGGGGAGGGACAGTGTGAAACCACTTTCCCGTTGCGGAGTGGTGAAGGTGTGCTACGCGTAGAAAAGGATGAGAAACTGGGCTCCGTAAAAATGAGAGAAAAACCTTTTTAATTAAAACAGTGGAGTGATGTTGGTTAATACAATTACATAGGTTTCAAGTGTACAGTTCAGTAGTACATCCTGTGTATATTGCATGGTGTGTCCACCACCCAAAGTCACATCTCATTCCATCACCATGTATTGGACCCCCTTTACCCGTCTGTCCCCTTTCCCTCTGGTCACCACCAAACATCATCTGTGTCTCCGAGTTTTTATTTGTTTGTCTTATTTATTCATTTGCTGCTTTCAGTCTTACATCCCACATGTGAGTGAAATCATAGTTCTCGACTCTTTCTGTCTGACTTACCTTGCTTAGCATGGCAATCTCAGGACCCAGCCATGTTGTCACAAACAGCAGTGTTCTCATCTTTCCTTAGGGCTGAGACATACTCCATTGTAGGTACATACCACACCTTCTTCACCCCGTCATCTGTCAGAGGACACTTAGGTTGCTTCCATGTCTCAGCCACTGCGAATAATGCTGCTATGAACATCAGCGTGCATATCTCTTTGCGGGTAAACCTTTTCAAATTTTTTAGGTAGACACCCAGAAGAGGGGTTGCTGGGTCGTATGGTAATTCTGTTTTAATTTTTTTGAGGAGACACCACACTGTTTTCTGTAACAGCTGCACCAATTTACATTCTCACCAGCAGTGTAGGAGGGCTCCTTTTTCCCCCCACACTAAAAAAATTATATAAAGACGAAGCAGAATGGGTAGTGTGGTACATTCACTCTCCTTACCTTTTTCCGATTTATAACATATAAATAAGAGAGAGAAAGACATGCTAGTAGCAAATTGGGTAAGGAGCATGAATAAGCAAGCAATGTGTCAAAGCAACGTGGAAATTCAAATCGACCATCTACATATGAAAGAAAAAGGCTCAACTGAGTAATCCTGGGGGGAAAAAAAATGAAGTAAAATAAGGATAGCATTTTTTTCACCAATAAAATAGGGAAATGTGAAGAATATTCTCTGGTAGTATAAATATCCATTGGTATGCTGTTCTGGAAGGAAGTTTGGCCGTTTGTGGACAGAGACAGAAATTGTGCTTTTGGAAAGCAAGTTCAAGGAAATAAAGAGGAGATGCATATTTCATCTCAAAGATATTTAATAATTTTGTGTGAATGCTTAAAAATGCACACCAATAGCCCACGTAGGAGATGGGTGTTTAAACAACCATTTAAAGAGATGAAATATACCTGCGTAAACTATTAACATGGACTGCTATCTGCCACATTGTAACACATTTTAAGAAGTTACAGAACGCAGAGTTCTTTCACTGGGATTCTATTTACTTTTTTGAAAAGAGGCATGCAGGCAATCATACAAATAGAAACAAAATGTCTGGGAGAATAAGCAACACTCTGTTAACAGTGTTCATCTCTGCACGGTGGGATACACGAGCTTGTCTGTTTCTCCTTTCTACACATCAGGCAGGAAATGAAAGTGTCGGGAAGTATTGTCAAGTCAGCAGCAGTTGGGTTTGAGACCCGTTTCTGAGCCTAGGTCCCGCCCAGGACAGCCGTCCATCTAAAGGTGCACCCCTGTGCTCCATCTTACCATTCCGGGCGTTGAGGCGTTTCTTTTGGGGTGAGTTTTGCTGCCGCAGCATCCTGAGGTCCCCGAGCGAGAGATGCCTGTCTAACTTCCAGTCCTTTGTGTCCCTTGCCAGATTTATTCAGCAGTTTACGGCTTTTCCTAATTGAATCAAGCCCGTCATTTCATTTTTAAAATACATGGGCCCATTAGTGTCAATAATTAGACATTAGCGAGTATGAGGATGGCCCATTAATAACGTGAGCACTTTTCGAGAGCTCCCTGGGCAGAGTCACTTACATAGATGCTGTCCCCTGAGGCCTCTGATGGACCTGCTTCTGGCCATCCAGACAGCAGCGGGACCCGCAGAGAAACTCGCATTTTCCTGGCAGGTGTTAAACAGAGGGACCCGCAGCTGGCACCTACCTTGTCGGAAGGACAGGAGGCACCCCAGCAAGCCGCAGTGCGAGGTCTGTAAAGCCAGCCGGCCGAGGCGAGGCCGGCTCTGACTTTGCTGGCCCACGGCCGAGGCCTCCCTCAGCCTCTGGATGGGTCTTCGAGCAGGAGGCTCTCTGCCCGCCCAAGACTCAGTCTCCTGGCTCCAGATTTGGGGTCTGCGCTGAACCCCAAATCTCCACCCTTCTTTTTATTTAGGCCAGGGGGGTGGCCAAGGGGCCCTTGTACGTCCCCTGTGGTCCAGCTCAGGTTCAAGCAAAGCCTTAGAGCCACAGCCTGATTTGGGTCACCGGGGCCTAGAGAAAAATGGATAAAACCGGATAACTCTGACTGAACGCTTACTGTGAAGTGATTTACACCGTCTTACATTCTCACGTTAAATGTGTCAGGTAGGTGCAGCCATCGATGTCCCCGAGCGGACAGGTGAGGACACTGAGGCTTAGAGAGAGCTTTACGAGCTCGCCTGGGTTGTAGAGAAGAAATCCTGACGTTTACAATCTGTCCGCCTGCGGGCACAGCTCACTACCCCTGGGACGTATTGCCCCAAGAGGACCCACCCAGATACACGCCCTACACAAAACAGCGGTGTGCACGCAACTTCAGGGGGTCCGTGGGCCGGCTCTGAAGCCACCAGGAATGGCCAGTCACTGTGGTGGCAGTGACACTGAGGATTCGGAGATTGGACTGTTTCCACAGCCTGACCCCTCCTCAGCCACTGTCGGCCAAGCTGCCGTCATCTCTCTCGTGGATGACTGTCATCGGCCTCCTGCCTGATTCTTGCTCCTGCCCTGTCTTCTCTCCCGTCCGTCCCCAGCCCGTGACATCTGCAGAAACCTCAGTCGGATCAGGTGACTCCTCTGCTTCATTCAGAGAAGTCGAGGTCCTTTGGGGACCTCCCAGGCCCTGCACCCCTGCCTCTTCCGCGTCGTCTCCCTGACGTCCTCGCCCCCTTGCCCGTTCTGTTCCAGCAACACCGGCTTCCTGCTGACCCACCTCGGGGACGGCACGCCTGTGTCTGCTCCACCGGGAACGCTGGCTCCCTCCCCGCCATCAAGTCTGCTCAGACGCCCCGTCGGGTGGGGCCTTCCCTGGTGCCCCTGTGTGAGATGCTAACCTCCTGGCCCCGCCTCCGCCTCTGGTCTCCAGAACGGTACCTGGCATGTCGCAGACGCTCAGCAACATCCGATGAATGAGTGAGCCCGGACTGACATCCGTCTACCCACAGGGCCCTGGGGTTGGGCGGCAAAGCCCCAGGCGAAAGGCCGGCCAGGCTCCCGCGTCCGGTGCGGTGACAGTTGGTAGCATCACATGGGCGGGGAACGAGGCGGCTCAGACTCGGGGGTTGGCGGGGACGAGGATTCAGTCCCAGGGCCCGGGTGGCCCACCTGCGAGGTACGGACAGGCCCGGCACAGCCCCGCGGGGAGCCGGCCGGGGCGCGAACGCCTCGTGGGGACGGCTCACGCGGGGCCTGTGCTCCCCCAGACGGTCCGCGGTGGCTGATGGCAGCGGGCGGTTCGCCGGCAGACACCCCGCTGGCAGTTTCAGGACTTGGCTTGTAAATCTGCTCTCTGCACTGGAGTGGGACAGCCCTGTGATCTGTCACCCGAGCATTAGGATGTCAAGCGGTGGCCCCGGAGATAAACCCGAGTGAAGGACTGTTCCATAATCCACCCTCCACGTCTCGCATCGACCCGAAGGGTGATTATTCCAGACTCATTTTCCAGCAGATAAGTTCCCCTGGACTCATCCCGACTTTTATTGTCACTTGGCCTGAGTTTTCTCTCCTGCACCACATATAACAAATGCCCCTCTTGGTCGATATGTGGCCTGGAGACATTTGGTTTGGCTCACGTGGTATTTTGAAGGAAAAAAAAATTCTTTTTTTAATTGAGTGCCCGCTTAAAAACACACCTAAAACTTAAATGTCTGACTTGCCTTAAAAAATGTGGAAACTGGGCACTGGTGGCCCCATAGTCCTGCTTGCTGGCAGTCAGCTGGGGAGAAGCGATTTCCTGTTGGGACGAGGTGTTCGCCACCCACCCCACCCAGTGCTGGACCCAGAATAGAAGATATGCCCAAAAGTCACCCCAAAGAATTTAAGCAGGGGCTTAGCGGGCACCCCACATCCCTGCCCACGGCCCTCGTGCTGGGTCATTCACGGCAGAATGGGAAGGAGTGTTTACGTGTTCTCTGGACCTTCCGCCGCTGCCACCGGGCCGTCTGGCCAACACGGGCAGGCCCTGGTGTCACCAGACGCGGGCCACGTATGCGTCCTCACCCCCCACGCCGCCGTCTCCTCCTCGGTAAAGTGGCGGGTCCGAGTGGGGCTCACGGCGCACACCCCTGGCGGATGAGCAGCAGTCAGCCGGAGCAGGGACGCTGCGGTGTCGTGAAGACACCTGACTCTGGGTTTTCAGGGCACTTTTCAAAGCCGGCCCCTCCCTCCGCTCCCCGACCTTCGGAAATGAGGGCGCAGAAGGCGTCGCACAGGTTGTTAAGGGGAGCAGGGGGACACTGGAGGCGAGTGACACCGAGCTCATCTGAACAGCGAGCTCACAGCCTGGCACCGGGGAGGCCCGGGCTGTCCGTCACAGCCCCGTGCACCCACTCCCCTGGCGGGGCTCCCCGACCATCGGCCCCTGACGCCCCCTTTCATCTGGCTGGAGCCTTCGTCCAGCCGCACCCCGACACACCCGCCCCGGCCGTCTCCGACGATGCAGAAGCAAAAGCCGTGCGTTTCAGTTCACTCTGTTGTCCGAGAACCCTCGCGGTTTAAAAGAACAGCGTTTGTAAACACGGCTGCTCTGCAGGGGGCAGCGACCTGAGCTCACGGGGCCAGCTCTGCTGGCCTGGGCCAGGTCCCCGAAGCCCGGCTGGACTCGCTCACACATCTGTGGCCCACTAGTGCGTCAACCAGGGGCTGGCCAGTGTGTGCAAGGCGTCCCGGAGGCCGGGTGGGCCTAGGCACCTGCGTCGAGTGGCCGGCAGGGGCCTGTCCCCCCGCTTCCCACCCCCGAGTTCCCGGACTGGCCAGGAATTTGTCCCTCATGGCTGCAGTGGGCCATGCGCTGCTGTCAGGCCGGGTCCACGGCCGTCCCCACGCAGGGAGCCCAGGCTGGCCAGTGCGGCGTGGGCAGCGGGCCAGTCGGCCATGAGCCCAAGCCCCCCGCGTGCCCAGCCTTGCCAAGGCCATATGCCGTCCGGGAGACGGCATCGTTCACTGTGAACGGCCCCGCTGAGAACTGGCGGTGGCAGCTGTGGGGGCCGGAACCTGTCACAGCCGGGACACGCTGTCCCCGCAGGCCCCGCGCGGCCGAGCCAGCTGGCCCCACGACAGGCCTGCTTCCCCCGCGGTCCCTGCGCCCACGGACCCCGGGCCACCAGCACCGAGGGGGCCGGTGTCCTGAGTCTCCCATGTTCCTTGAATCTGGGTGGCCTGGGACCTGCCAGAGCCTTCCAGAAGCCTGGCGGGGGGCCTCACCCTGGGAGAGACCCCCGTAAGCCGTGGGGAACCAGGAGCGTAACACAGCCCAGTCGGCAGGGGTAAGTGAACGGCAGAGTACGTTAGAAGGTGCTGAGCGATGCCGAGGGAACGGGGAGCAAGGATGGGGGTGCTGGGGGCAGGGGTGCGGTGGTCGGGGGCTGGTCCCCGGGTGGGTGCGTCTGAGTCCAGGCTTAGAGAAGGGGGGAGGTGGGGAGACCTGAGGAAACAGCTTCCCACCCAACGGGAACAGCGAGTGCAAAGGCCCTGGGGTAGGGGCGTGCCTGCCGTGTTCTACCGGAGGGGAGCGCGGGACGCGGGGTGGGAAAGGGGGCCGGCACACGTGGCCTCGGGCACTTGCCCAAAGCCCTGTCTGTGTGTTCCGGCCACAGTCTTAGGGAGAAAGGGGAACATCCAGTCAGCTGTCCTGTACCCCGTTTTTATGAAATGAGGGCCCGCCTTCATCAGCCCGCCCACGCAGGTGGTCTGGGTTCTGGCTGCGCGCCCAGCGTTAGCGCTGTGTCACCGCCCGCCCGGCGTGCCAGCCCCAAGCCCCGTCTCTGCTCTCTGAGCAAACCACCGGCTCTTTCTCCAGATCCCAGCAGAAGCCCCACGGGGTGGGGCCGGGACGTGGGCAGCTGGCCTGGGGGAAGGGCTGTAGCGCAGCCCCCCGGGGGCAGGACCTGAGCTCCCGTGCAGGGCCCGTCCGTGCCGGGTGTCCCCGTGCCCTGCGCCGTGCCCCTGGGAGGGTGGAGGCGGGGCTGGGGCACCCCTGGGTGTCAGCATCACGCTGGGAGTCCGCCCCGGGGATAAGCCGTGAGCGCGTGTGGCTCTGGCGAGCGGACCCCATCTTACAAGAGATGGGCCGTGTCCCAGGCGTGGCGAGGCGGGAGAGGCGCTCCGAGCCAGGAGGCTGAGCTGGCCGTGCTCGTGGGCCGCTCGCCCGGCAGGCACGGCCACCCATCAGCCTGTCAGCCTCGCCGGGGGCCGCGGGCGAGGAGGCAGCAGCCCGGCTCCTCGTTCTCCCTCCCCCTGCGCTCGGGTGAGGCAGCCACAGGATGGGGCTTGTCCACGGCCACGCACCCCGGGCGGGCCTCCGGGGCCACCGGCCTGGGGGACACCGTGACTGCCAGCACGAGGGGGCAGGAGAGAACGAGGAAGCTGCACAGCCCCCCAAGGCTCCCTGCGACTCAGAGCCCGTCCCTGGCACTGCGCGAGGACATGCCGCCAACCTAGGAATCAGAGAGTGACCGAGCGGCCAAGGAAAGGCTTGGATTCGCCCAGTCTCCTGCCTCGGTTTGTCTCCTGCCCCATAAAGTCAGGGGGAAGCCATTATGGCAGAGAGGGCAGACACAGCTGTCGGCGTGGCCTCTGGCTTTCCCCTCTGGCTTTCCTCTGGGGACTCCTGGTCGAGGGGACGAGAAGCTGGGCCCTGACCGGAGCCGGCCGTGGCCATCGTGATCCGTTCAGGGACGGCACATGACTCCCGGTGGGCCAGTTGGAATTCCCCGGAGGTGTGATGTGCGAGTCCACGTCACAGCTTAGGGAAACTGACCCCGGCGGAAGTGAGTGCTTTTCCAGTGGACATCCCTGCCCACCACACTCAGGGAGTGGCCCGCAGAGGGCAGCCGTGACAGTGGCCCTCGGATCCTGCCCCCTGCTCTGTCTCCCCACCGCCCTCAGTCACCGGCCCCCTCCGAGTGCCACCGCGGGCACCGGGATGCGTGCGCCGCCACACAGCATGTCGGGAAGCAGAGAGGGGACCCGGTCAGGGGAAGGGAGAGCAGGCAGGATGCCCGTGGGGGCAGGGGGATGAGGTGACAGAACCCCATCCCCACGGCAGAACCCCAGCTCTCACCCCCGTGAGGACAGAAAGGTCTCCGGTGACCCAGGCGGCTGAAGAGGACACTTTGCAGCCTCTCAGAAACTCATGCCAAAGGTTCTTAGCTTAACTCAGCCGTTGGCAAGACCCAACCACTCAACCAGCCACCCACCCAACCAACCATCCAACCAACCAACAAACAAACCCATCAACCAACTAACCAGCCAACCAACCGGCCAGCCAACCAGCCAACCAACCAACCAACCAACCAACCAACCAACAAACAAACAAACCAATCAATCAACCAACCAACCAGCCAGCCAACCAGCCAACCAACCAGCCAACCAACTAACCAACAAACAAACCAATCAACCAACTAACCAGCCAACCAACCAGCCAACCAACCAACAAACAAACTAATCAACCAATCAACCAACTAACCAGCCAACCAACCAGCCAGCCAACTAACCAGCCAACCAACCAGCCAACCAACCAACAAACCAACCAACCAACAAACAAACCAATCAACCAACCAACCAACCAGCCAGCCAACCAGCCAACCAACCAGCCAACCAACTAACCAGTCAACCAACCAGCCACCCACTCAACCAACCAGCCAGCCAGCAGCAGGAGAAGACGGACGTCCCAGCTCGAGAGGAGAGGACGCGCCCTTCCCTGCCTTCCCGTTATCGCTGATCCCCAAGCAGACGGGCGCTGCCGCGCACATGGGGAGGGGACCAGCTCCCCCAAGCCACGGAGTCCACCTTCTCGGACGCTCCCGGACACAACGCGTCACCTGCTACCCGGGCGGGAGGTGGCACAGAAAAGCACCCGTTGCAGGGGCATCTTCCTTTGTGCACTTCTTCATGTGAAAGCGGCTCGGGGAGCTGAGGGGACGTGCTGGGCATGCCCCCGGCTGCCGCCACCCACGCCCGGGTCCTCGCTGCCCTTGCCTGCGGGTCACGCCTGGGCGGGTTTTCTGGTTTTTCCTTGTTTTTATCAGAACTAGGACGCAGGATACGATCTGAGATTTCAGGAATTGCTTATAACCTTTATCCGGGAGATAATGGACTTTTGGCAAAAATATTTCTATAAACACGAAAAGCAAACGGACTGGAGAGCTGCCTTAGGCACACGGCCGGTCTCGGGTTCATTTTCCAGATAAAGCAGTAAAATCATGGCCCCCCTAGTCCCCTATCACGATTCTCAGTAGAACAAGGAGAAACCCACGCTCCCCGCATTCCAACCTCGCAATCAGAAAGGGGGAGAAGTTCTGACGTCGCTCCTTTGACCTCCTCGCTAATCAGAAAATTACTTTTCTAACAAGTGCACAGAGTTAAATAATCACTAGGTCCATTCGTGTGACAGCCCACGCCCCGCAAAAGCGTGGACACGGGAGCGGCCCCCTCGCGCAGCCACAGCATGCCCCAGTCCCCAGGCTCCTCAGAGTAATTTCTCATTAAAGGAGCATTACCGTGTATTTTGGGGAACCCTTGAAATGTTTTCGACCGTACTATCAAAATTTGCCTTGCTGAGGATATTTAATAAGCAAATTGGAAACAGGACAACGAGAACGCCCTCTGTAGTTCCTTTTTTTTTTTTTTCCTGGTTGTTCCAGGGCTCAGCCACGTCCTTTCCACCGTAGGTGACATCTCGTTGCCTTCCTGAGGACATTACCCTCCTTTTGGACATTCAAGGAAAAAGCACCTACGTCTCTGTTTTGTTAACATTTTTTGAGGCCTTCCCAAGCCCCAGACGCTGTGTGAAGTATATTTCATTCTCATCCGCATCCTCACCTGTGATTCCTGCAGTAATCCTAGGAGATATGCACCATGATTCTTGGTGTTCTGCGGATGAGGAAACTGAGGCTTCCAGGGGTTAAATAACTTATCTGGGGCGTCTCAGCTCTGAGGGGACAGATTAGAATTAGAAGCCATGGCAGCCCGGCGCCAGCATCTGTGGGTCTGATCACTAAATCACTACGCCTTGTGAATTTTAAAGAGCTATGAAGCTGGCCCGCTGAAAGAGAACAACCTTCCAGCGGGTTCAGTAAAAGTCAGGTGTCCCTGCTCAAGTCCCCGGGCACCCAGCATCTCGCCGGAGGCTCCCGAGGGTGAGCGCCGCCCGCGTGTCTCAGGAAAGGGCCGGGGCTGGCTGACACGTTCAGTGAATCCGTGCGGGGACTGCTGATGAGGATTCTGGTTAATTAGGTGTGGAATTTTAAACAGCCAGCAGATGCGCCCCTCCGAAACGCACCCCACCTCCGGGGCCCCGGGGGGAGCCCCGGGCGTGGGCTGAGGCTGCGTGCACGCAGGTCTCCGCCCAAACATTCAGCAGCGTGTTGGGTGAGGCGCTGGCCCCGTCCCAGCGCGGATAATCGCCTTCTGCTCCCGCTCTCCCCACAGTCCCGGCGGGCTCAAGGTCAGCCGTGCTGACCGCAGCTCACAAGCACCTACTGTGCGCCTGCCGGCCTGCTTCCCCTGCAGCATCTCAGCCTCAGTCCTCCACAGTCTCGCAGAGTCAGTTTCCTTGTGTCCCCCGGCACGGGGAGGGGTTAGTGACTGGCCCAAGGCGACGCCAAGGGACGAGGAGGGACTCCAGCTTAGACGTGCCCGGCTCCAAAGCCTGTGCTGCTTCCCTTTCTGCACTCTCCGTCTGTGGCGGGGAGAAAAGCATCCGACAGAAGAAGTCCAAGGATACAAAAGCTGCGTCATGCAAAGCGGGCTCTATACCAACGTTTTCTGTTTAGACTCCATCAGTGCGTGGGGAGCAACGTGGGGAAGGGTCTGGCCGGCCCACCCAGCAGAACAGACTGCCCTGGCGAGTTTCGGGAGGCCTGCGGGCACAGCGGGTCGGAGGTTTCCATATGCAGTGGGGAGAGCGAGAAGATACTAGAGTATCACGGGGTGACTCTGTGTCTCGGCTATCCAAGTTCACACACACGCGCACACACACACGGAGACCCGTTGTCACGTGTCTGTAGCGCCGTCCGCCGCATTCAATACCAGCATCTTCCCCGCGTCTTACACGTTTCCCAAGGTGGTGGTGTCGATTAGCGTTTCGCGACACGCGTCGACCGTATCATGTAATCGATACGGTGTTGGGGACACGTGGGTCATCTTCTGTTACTTCACTGCTTCGGCCTTTGCTAGCACACACCTTCCTGCAAATATCCTCACGGCGCGACAAGGTTCATTCTAAAGAGTCCCTTCCATAACGTTCAAACCTAAGTGCGACCGCAGCGCCACGTGAGGTGCGTGGTCTGTGCGCCGTGGACAGAACCGATAACTACGACAAGTCAAAATGCCGTCGCACTGGGATTTAATCCGTGTTTCTTGGAAACCTAGCGGATCTGGCTATGTTGCCAATTTTAGATCTTCTTTCAGGAACGGTTATGCTTTTTCCTCAGTTTTTTTTTTAATCAGGGTGTTTTTCTTTTTGATTTATACAAACTCCACGTATTAAAGACATTACATGTTCGTCTAGTATGTATGGAACACAGTGTTTTTGCATGTATTCCCCCTTGCGGGGATGGTTTTGTCCTCCGAAACGTTCGCATGTTTGTGCAGTCACACGCGAAGCGCAAATTTGCTTCCTCCCTTTGGCATCGTGGTTATAAAGCCGCCCGCGTTCTCAGGAACCTACACACAGTCACCCACATTTCAATCTTGTGCTCCGTCGTTTTCTGCGTAATATTGAATTATTCCTTTCCTCTTGAGTTAATAAGGGGCAGAGGTGGGAATGGGGAAACCCAACTCCTGAGCTGATTCGCTCATTGTCCCCCAATAATGCCCCAACAATCCATGATTCCCCCGCTGATCAGAAATGCCACCTCCAGCAGGTGCTTTGCAGACAGCTGTGCTGACTTCCGGTTTGGGGTTCTGTCCCGTGAATCCATTTGTCTCTCCTGAGCTAGAAACACGCTGTGTCAGTGACGGTGGCTTCTTAATATATATGTCGTGTGACATCGTAGCGTCCTCCCCGTGACTCTTCCTCTAATACAATCTCATCTTTAATTTATTCATCCACAAGAAAGTTTGTCATTGTAATGTCAAATTCAATTTTTTAAATCCTCTGGGGATCGCACTGGAATGACATTTGATTTATAGATTAATTTGAGAAGAATAGATGTCTTTCTCAGATTATGCCTTCCCGTTCCCTCCCCCCATTTATTAAAGTTTTAATTGAACTGTCTGTAGCATGTGAGATGATGTGAACTATTAATCGTGTTCGCAGGCACCTTCGTCTTGCTGTGCTCCCGTGAGCCTCAGCGTCTGGGGGGGCGCCGGCACAGGCAACCTGGGTTTGCACCCCGGGCTCCCCGTCAGCACTGTGGGTCTCGGGCCGGTCACTTCTAGGTGACAGATGTCCTTATGTGAATCGTCAGAGTGATGATAGCCCAGATCCCTACCACCCGGTGCTCCTGCGGTGCGGTTCGAGGTGGCCCGGCTCTCAAGGTCGTGCATTTGATTAGCAATGAGCGCTGAGAGTCCCGAGTTTTTTCGCTTTGACCCATTTCTGCCCTGAATGAGGACGCTGTCGTAGGTGTGTCGTGACACGGACCTCGATGGGACGTGGCAGCTTCCCTTTTAATAAATTGAGCGGTGGTAGATATTACGCTCCGTCCTGCCTGGTCGGTCTCTCTTGAGAGGGCCCGTGCACGTGTCAGCTTGCGTGGATCCGTAAGCCTGGAAGGTTCTGGAAGGTGTCTCGCCCCGCTTCACGGCGCCAGTGCCTGGGGCTGGCCGGCTCAGGGACCCCAGAGCAAAGCTCCCCGCCTTTGTCCCAGTAGGAGCGGACTGGGGACCTGGCTTCAGGGGTCAGAGGCCCCGCAGATCCAGTCTCCCCCGCTCGAGGCCCCCAGCGCGGACCCTGCTTCTGCCCGCTCCTCCCCCGCACCGGGGTCCCCAGAACCTCCAGTTCCAGAGGCATCGGGAGGCTCGGGAACCCACTTTCTTCTCCTTAGCGACGCGGGCACCTTTTCCCGCAGCCTCAGCTTTCTCTTCTAAGCCCCGCACCCCTCCCCTGTCGGCCTCCCCCCTCGGGAAAGTACGTCTGGGTTTGTCGTCTGGGTTTGTCGTCTGCCGCCAGCTCCTCGCTCCGTCTCTCGCCGTTTTGACTGTTACTCACCGTCGCCAGCAGGGGGCGCGGTGAGCGCCGTGTTCCGCGCGCCTCGTGGTGCGGGAACCGACTGCTGTGCTGCGTGCGGACGGGCCCTTTGTCCGTGTGGCGCGGTCCCCTTCGTCGCCTTGGGCTCTGCTCCTTCTCGTGTCAGCGTCTGACCCTAGCTCCCCTAGCCCGGCATCTTCCCGCTGTGGCCGAGCCCCTCCGTTTTCACATGGGCCGCCCCGTCCCCGGTTCCGGGCTGATCCCGCCGACACACACGTGGCCGGGGTTCATCGTAGGAGGAGAAATCTTTATCGCTGACATTTAAAAATGACATCGTTGTCCCGCGTCCAGTCCTGGTTAATACTGGCACCTGCTTCCACACGGTTTCTACGATTTCGCTATTTTTTTCCCGCTTTCCTTTCCATTCCTCTCTCTTGTTATATGAAGTGCGTTTTCTTCGGATGACAGTGGTTCCTGGGGTCCCCTCCAGTGGGGCGTGAAGCTGGCTGCTCGGGGGTGGCACACGTCACCGGGCGCGAGAGCCGTCTGCTGGTGTTTCTCAGCCCTGCCTTCCGTCCCGGCGACCCGACGCGCTTGCAGAAGCTACCCACCCAGGGATTCCTCCCCACCTGGCCCGGGATGCGGCCCACACCTCTATCTGTATTTTTAAAAAACTCCTCGGGTGGCCTAACAGGCATCCAGGATTAAGAAAAACGGGTTTTAGATAAGACACAGCCTTCAGAGAGACGCGGTGACAGGGCCAGGGGTGAGCTCCTTCAGACTTATTCTGAGGACGCGATTCAGATGTCGCAGGAGAAGACACAGAACTCATTTCTAGAACACTTGCCACGCCGACAAAACGAGCCTCTCCCCGCCCCCCCCCACACACACACACACACAAGACGTTCTTAATGTACTTGGAGAAGTGTCTTTCTCCAGAACCGTGATCAAGGTTCCCTCTGCTGAATATACAGTAAATGCGTTCACGGTTTCACAGCGTAAAAGGTCACACAGTAAGCGCTTCTCTTTTCTCCTGGACTCCCCGCCTGCTCCCCCATCCCCTGCCCCCACCGCCTCCGCAGGGCCTCGGTAACTTCCCGGGCTTAGCATCTGGCCGTCCCCATCTACCCGTCGTCTTGGCAACCGTGCATTGGTCCACGCGTGTCTTCCCGACACCGCCGTCCGGCCAGCGCATCGCATGGTTCGCCCCTGCCGAGGGACCTTGGGGTCGTCTCCTGTCCCGAAGCAAACCCGTTAGAGACCACAAGATAGAGCCAGCAGGAGTGGACGTGGGCTCCCCCGCCCGAGGCGGCGGCCGGCGGCCCCCAAGGGGCTGGGCGCGGGGGGGGGGGCCGGGCGCCCCGCCTGACCTTGTGCCTCTTCCGTCCGCAGGAGCCTGATGCCGCGCACGGTGGGCGGCCAGATCACGCTGGAGAAGACGCCCAGCTACTTCGTCACGCAGGACGCCCCCCGCCGCATCTTCAGCATGTCCCGCGACACCAGGCTGATCGTGGTGGTGCGGGACCCCGTGACGCGCGCCATCTCCGACTACACGCAGACGCTGTCCAAGAAACCCGACATCCCCACCTTCGAGGGCCTGTCCTTCCGCAACCGGACGCTGGGGCTGGTGGACGCGTCCTGGAGCGCCATCCGCATCGGGCTGTACGCGCTGCACCTGCAGAGCTGGCTGCGCTACTTCCCGCTGGCCCAGATGCTGTTCGTGAGCGGCGAGCGGCTGATCGTGGACCCCGCCGGCGAGATGGGGCGCGTGCAGGACTTCCTGGGCGTCAAGAGGCTCATCACCGACGAGCACTTCTACTTCAACAAGACCAAGGGCTTCCCCTGCCTCAGGAAGCCCGAGGCCAGCCTGCCGCCGCGGTGCCTGGGCAAGTCCAAGGGCAGGACTCACGTGCAGATCGACCCCGAGGTCATCGACCAGCTGCGGGAGTTCTACAGGCCTCACAACGTCAGGTTCTACGAGGCCGTGGGGCAGGACTTCCGGTGGGAGTGAGCCCCGCTCGGGCACAGGCCGGTGCCGCTGGCCTCTCCCGGGGGCCAGCCTCCGCCCCCTGCCCCCGGACACCCGGGCTCCAGCCCCTTCCCCATCCTGGACCAGGAAGCCGGCCAGGGCCAGGAGACCGCGGGGCCCTGCCACCAGCTGTCCCCAGTTCCGATCCCGTTGCCCCTCGGCCCACGAGAGGCCTTGGGAAGCCGCTCGGGAAGCGTGGACCTGCCGGTGGACGGCGGAGGTTCCGCGTGGCCACGGCTGGCTGTGTCGCTGTGAGCACGGCCGCCCGTCCCTGTCCCCGCCCGAGCCAGTGCGGGCTTGTTAGCCCCGAGCGGCACGTACCCCTCCGAGCCTGACCTCCTGAGCGGCCCTGGGTCGGGGGTGGACACTGCCCTCGTCCCCGTCCTCCCGGTCCTCCCGGCCGGCGGGAGACGCACGGCCGGAAGCGCCCGCCGCCCGCGCCAGACCCTCCGGGGGTGCAGTGCCCCCAGCCTTCAGAGGCTCCGGGCTCAGCTCTGCCCGCAGGCTGACTGTCTTTGAAACCCCCTCAGTGACGCCCCCTGCCCCCCACGGACAAAAGCACACTCTTCCGCTGTTACGGGTACTTGCCTCACGCGAGCCGTCGTGCTCAGCATGCCACCGAATCACGCCTGTCCACGTGAAATAAACATGGCTCCCTCGTGTCCTCGCCCCCGGCTTCTCTCTGTGTGGTGGGCCGGGCCCTGGGGTCACGCACGCGGCTCCTCTGGGGGCGGCCTGGGAGGGGCGCAGAGACGCCAGGGTGAGGGGCCGGGGGTGGGGCTGGGAAGAGAGTTCCTGCTGGCAGAGACGGGCCACACCTGTGGGGACAGAACTGTGAGTCTGACTGTCAGTCTCAGCCCTCCGCCTCAAGCGCCAAACAGAGGCCCAGCGCTGAGGGCATCAGATACGTTTTCATTGGACCAGCACGATACGATGGTTTGAAATAATTTCTAAATTTAAACTTTGGGAGGGTTTTGTAAAAATATAAATATATGGATTTACAGATTGAAGAAAAAAAAAAAAGGCGGCCTGTGCCACTGAGCCAGCCCTCCAGCTTGGCGACCGGTGGCTGCTGCCGCTGGATGGGCCTGCACCCCCGGGTCCCCGCCCCACCTGGCCCCTCACTGCCTGACATCGTGCCCCCAGCCCCTGTAGGCACGGCGGCCCTGGCCGGGCCTTGGGTGTTGCTGTGACCCCAGCAACCTGAGAACACAGTCCAGACGGTGCCAGGACCACCCCAAAGGACAGCTCCTGGGGATCCCCCTGCATCCCCTCCCTCACCCTCCGCTCCCACCTCACTCTGAGCCTTTTCCCAGCTCGTCACGCTTCCCCTGGAGTGCTCCCTCGCCCCGCGTCTCCGTGTCCCCGAGCGCCCCTCACTCGGAGCTGGCGAAGCCATCCCCAGCCACGCCGAGGCACCTGCTCGCTCTCCTGCGGTCACTGGGCTGTGTGCACGCACCTGTCACGGCTGCACCCCGCTGGACGGTTGTTACTCGTGTAAATGCCCGCCCTGACCATGCAGTCCTCGGGGTCAGAGTGTGTCCCGCTAACGTGTAGGAGGCGGGGGGGGGGGGTGTGGGAGGCCTGGGGGCCTGGACGGGGATGTCCCCACAAGCTGCACAGTGGGGCACGTCCCCAGGAGCTCCAGGGGACCCACCACATCCAGGGGGAGACGCAGTTACACCGGGCACACGGAAAACGCCCGGGAAGGAGCCCTTGGGATTCGCCTGCTTGTCCTGATGGCCGAGAATCCAGCCTGAGCTGATGAAATTCTGAATTCTGTGCGTACAAAGGCAGCTTTATTCCTTGGCTCGACAGGCATTCTCAGAGGCCCGGATGGGGAGGGCTTGGGAGCCGGTTGTAATTAGCATATAGATCACTGTATGCAAATGCACGGGGCTGCTCAGCTCAACAACTCACTTAAATGAGTGATGCCGCAGAACAGAACGATTTCCAGTCTGGCGCGAATGCACCCCCTCAACCAGGCCCCCCGGGGCAGACTCTTGCAAGGTCCAAGAAGTAGAGCTTAGGTTTTTTTTTAAATGTTATATTTTCAGTGACAATTGACATTCGTGAGAGTAGTTTCAGGTGTGCCCATCAGCACAGTTTAACCCAGTGGAGGGTGAGCTCACGCGTGTGTGCGTGCACATGTGTGCGTGAGGTTGCGAGTGTGTGTCTCTTCCTCACTCGGTGTAGGCCGTACGGCGACTCCCCTGTTCGTGATCTGAGACCCCTCGCATCCTCGTGGCTCTGCCCACGTGCGCACGCCACCCAGCAGGCGACGAGTGCAGACGTGGGCAAGGACCGGGCACCCAGCAGGCGGCGAGTGCAGACGTGGGCAAGGACCGGGCACCACGGAGCCTGCTGCCCGGGAAGTCACTGCAGCGAGGACCCGTGGGGGGTGGGGGCGGGGCGCCCCACTGGGGGAGGGGATCAGAATGACGCACGGGGGAGGAGCCGGGCGCCCCACGGGGTGGGGGTTGGGGTGATGCATGGCGGCAGAGTCGGGTGCCCCACGGGAGGCAGTGGGCAGGGGGCGCTGGGGCAGGCGGGCTCCCTAGGAACGGGTGTCCCCTGTGATTGGTTTGCGGGCATATTTGACCTTCCCTGGATTTTTTTTTTTTTTTTTTTGCCAAATGCATATTTTCTTTTTGGCGTAATTCACAGGTAGCTAATGCCCCCAGCACCATCTAGCCAACAGGTTTGGCCGTTCCCCGTGGTCCCCTGAACGCTGTGCGTGTGTGACCGTGACACCGCGTGGATTAGAGAGCGCCCGTCTCCCTGTCTGACAGGCGACCGCACGTCTGCGGGCCACCGGGCACGCGCCTCGAGTCGCTGAAGGGCAAGGTCTCATTTCGTGCCATCTCCAGAAATGGGATTTGCTCCCTTACCCACTCCGATCCTCGCAGTGAGTTTAGAAAGACGAGAGGGAGAGAGAGTTAAAAGCCTTGGATCGATACGATTCGGATCAGATGACTCGACCCATAAATGATTTATTTACACGTGTGACGCCGCGGCCAATGACACATCAAGGGTCTGAGCGGATTCATTCTGACCGCTGTGGACCGAGCAGAACAGAATCAACCCAGCCTCGGCCGGGCAGGTGAACTAAAGCCGCCCGCCCCCGGCGGCAACATCGTGACGGGGGACTCGAACGTCCGCGAAACGGAGCGAGGCGTCGCGATTCCGGGGACCTGACCGGGGCGGCGGTCCCCAGACTCGAGACGCGTGAGCACCGGCTTCACGGTTTCCGCCACCTCCGCATGTCACCTGCGATGTGAGGCTCCTGATCCTCTCCTTCGGGTCGTCTCCTCCTTACTCACCTTTATTTTAAAAGGAAACCTTCTGGGAATCAATGCTGCCAACCCTACATAATTAAAATACAGAGAAAAGGCCGCACGGCGGCTGTGGGGGTGTCTCTCCCCATTGCTCTGCTTTCCAGGAGGGGGTGTCGCCAGGAAGGCCCGCCAGGTCCCCGCCTGCCCTGCTCTTTTTATCCGAGGTGGCTGGTGAGGGCTCACTCAGTGGGCGGACGAAGCTTATTTATCAAAACTCCTAGTTTTCTCATTTTTCCCCTTCCCTCTCCTCCCAGACCTAGGGGCGGTCCCTTGAGGCCGACAGAACCAGGTCTGGGCCTCACCTTTGTCACCATGAAGAAGGCCACTGCCACCTCCCTCCCGCCTGTGCCTTTGTCTTTGCTCTCAGGTGGCTCAGGGTTCGGAGGGAAAGAAGACTCAGGCTCCATTGCCTCCCTCGACGCCCAGCAAATGTGTAAAAACTTTTAAAAATCACCAAAGAGCCTCCTCAAACCCTTTCTCCTGCGGACAGTGAGACACTCGCTCCTCGCTGAAATACACTGACTGTGGACCGTGACTCGGGAGCTGTAGAAACTTGCATTTAACTTACAGTTAACGACAGCGATTCGTAAGAACTGGGGTGAAGCCGACAGCAGGGTCTAAAGCATTCCCGAGGCCACAGCTTTTGCGGGGAGTGCGGTGATATTCAAAAGACGCTAAAAACCAGTACAGCATCGGCTCTGACCCGTGAGAACAGATTCCGGCCCCCCACAACCCCGGGCGGGCCCCTCAAGTTTGGGGCGACTCAGAGTCCTCCGCCAGCCTGTACCCCGACATCCCCTGGGAGCTCGTGAGAAACGCAGACTCACAGGCCCCGCCCCAGGCCTGCTGGGCGGGACTCCGCGTTCTAACTGAGACGCACCATGCCTTCCCGCCTTTCTGGAGGGTTCCGGGGGTGCAGGGTGGCGAGCCGTGGCTGGGCCCGGAGGGCCAGTGTCGCCAGATGAGCAGGTTCTGCAGACCCGCGGGCCGGCCGGAGACGGGCACTGCGCACGTAAGCATCTCACGTGCCACGCTCTTCCAGCAAAGGGACACGGGGGGACGGGGGCGGTGGCTGCCCTGAGTGCACTGGCAGTTTCCAGGTACCCGTGCCCCCTAAAACGCGCGGGGATGTACACGTGGGCCATATGCAGGGGCTTCTGTGCCTCGAAAAACCTGTTTTAAAAGACAGCATTCAAAGATCTCCCCTCTTTTGCCCCTGGCCACCCCCAAAAGCCAGCCAACGGGTGCTACCCGGCAGACCCCACTCTGAGTAGCAAGGGCTGAAGTCACTAGGCTCTGGAGGCGGGGACAGCGTCCAGGCTGCGGACGGACGTCTGTTACATTATTTCCTACGCTCGAAATTTAAAGATTGTACAAAAGAAACAATGTATTAAGTAAAAACAACAGATGCCCAATTAAGATGAGAAAAATTGCAAGGCAGAGGGTGAGAGTGAGTGTAACGCCCCTGCCCAGCCAAACCTCCGGGGGTTGGTCCTCAAGTCCCGACTTTTCTTGTTAAAAAGGAAATTGCAAACGTGCGCTTGTATCATCACTATCGAAGCACACGCTTTCAGTTCCGCTGCTTCGTAAACCCGATTGAGAGGGTCACGGAGAAATAAATAAAAATGGGTGGGGGCGGGGAGACACCCCCCCCTCAGCGCTGAGGTGAGGGTTGATTTCCAGGGAACCCTGGCTCAGCGAGAACCCTGGCTCAGGCAGGACGCGGGACGGCGGGACACAGCAGGACGCAGGACGGAAGGACACGAGATGGCGGGACATAGGACACAGGACCGCAGGACAGACGGCAGGACAGACGGCAGGCCAAGCCCCACGGAAGCGTTTCCGCGGCAAACTCCCAGCGAGGACCCTCGGGGGGGACAGGGCACCGCCCTAGTGGCTGCTGCCACCAAGGGCAGCCCAGGAGGGAGCCACCGGGGGCTCTGCCCGCGGGCCGTCCTCCCCTCGTGATGAAAAGAGTGCCCGCCCGAGCGTCACAGGCCACCAGCCGCCCCCCTCCCCGGTCTGCTAAAGCGAACGACCAAAGACGAGGTCCCCTCACCCCCTTGTCCACACAGAAAGCGAACCCAACAGAACCTGCTGTTGTAACCCCGGGGGTGGAAGGAACCCACGGGGAGGGGGGGTCTGTGACAATGGCCAAGAGGACATCATGGGGGGGGGGGACCAGGGAAGATTCAGGAGTTTAAATAGAGATGCTAGAAGAGTCTTTTTAGACTTAAGACAAGAAAAGTGAGAAAGCGTTCTGTAAGAATTCCCATATCAGATTTTCCTGAGATTTGAAAAGACATTGCATTTTATAAAAAGATGGGGACTAAGCAGTCCCTAGTGTTACATATTCTTTCTGCTGGTTTTTTTGTTTTGTTTTTAACGTACCACATTTTGACATGCAATGGACAGCTTCTGGTTTCTAGAGGGTGCTCTTAGCCTGTATGTGTACCTCCCTTCTCCCCCCTGATGCCACTGAGATGGCAAAAAGCAAAAATCTTAGTAACCCAAGGAGAGACAGAAAGCCAAGACGGGGAGACGAGGAACTCTGGGGATTCCCGGGCGGTGAGACGTGGATGCAGCCCGAACGGAGAACCTGGCTGGGACCGAGCCCCCGGCTCCGCGGGGGTGGGGGGGTGACGACGCTTGGCGGCCGGCTGTCCCCACCCACCCGGGGAGCAAGCAGAGCCGGCTGAGGAAAGGCGGGAGCCGAGGCCAGAGCCGCAGGGGCTGACAAAGGACGGAATAAGCTCTTTGCGGGTATTTTAAGCGTTGCCTCGGGTCTCGTGGTGCGGGCTGGTTGTCCCATCAGGAGGTGGGAGCCGTCGGCAGGAGTCACACAGTGTGCATGTGCGTGCGTGTGCGTGTGTGTGCGAGCGTGCTTGCGTGCGTGTGCACCCAGGTCCTCGGCACGGCCACGTGGGCTCCCGTCCACGGCAGGCGGCCAGGTGGACGCGTGAGGAGCACTGGAGACCAGAACCCTCCCCCGGTGAGCCCAGAGGCCGCTGCACGCACGGCTGGACGCGTGCTCCCAGACCCTCGGGCAGTGGTCTTTGTCCCCGGGGGCCCCACACATCTCCCCCAGGGCAAGAGGACACAGACAGACTCAGCCACGTGCTCGTCATCCCCGTCGTCGCCAGGACCAGCCACCAGGCCAGCAGCCTCCCACACGCAAGCGATAATAATGTACAGTCACAGTTAATGGGCTGTTTTATAGGAATTCACGATTGTCATTGGATGTCAAGCGCCATGGACGTCAGCGGATGCAAAGTGACAACCGCAGGGCCTGCTGGGTAACTCCGTGCTGTGGTTATTAAATTTCCCGCCCCCTTGCGTCCCCGTCTGTCTGTCTGTCCCCCTGCGTGGCTCCCACCTGTGGTGTCCCCACTGCTAACGCTGCCTCCCCCGGCCCAGGGGCCACGGGACCTGGGAAGCACAGCCTCCGCGGTCTGCAGCCAGAACCTGGCTTCAGCCTTCTCCTGCTCCGGGGTCTGGGACATAGGATAACCCAGGTGCGCCAGCAGCGAGTGTCGGGGGTGACGCGGGTGTTTGGGGAGGTGGCTAAGAGGCTGCGACACTGTGCAAAGCCCGTAGGGGCCTCTCCAGGGTGGAGGAGGGTGTGGCCTTCTTCTTGTAAGAGCGAGGAAGACGTCCCAGGAGGCGAGACCCTCGTGCCTGGCCGAGCGAGAGGGGGACAGTCAGGGAGGAGACAGTGCCAGCTGGTGGTCCCCAGCGCACCTGCCTTCTCCATCCCGACCCCAGTTCAGCCAAGACCCCGGGGTCTTGCTTGGTGGGGGAAGCACGCTCTGAATGGACCTGCTTCACGGCACCCCAAAACACCCACTGTCACACAGATCTCCTGGTCTCTGGGGACAGTGACCACCTTCCCTCCAGCCAGGAGCCCGGCTCAGTGTGGGGCCGGCATCGTCGACGCTCACCCCGGGACAGGAAGCGAGACAGACGCGGACAAGGTGAAGCTGGTCTCGGGGCCCATCAGCCCTGGATGGGGACCCCCCCCTCTGCCCCTTCTCAGCGGTGTGACCTTGAGCATGTCCCCCCGCCCCCTCCTCAGCTGGGAGCTGCTGACCACGGGGTGCTTCATCCTTCAGCGAGGTGACGAGGGTGTCATGGTGACGCTTCTCGAGGCCCTGGTCTGGCCGGGCCCGGGGCCGGTGGTGGGCTGCAGGGCCCCTGAGAGCGGGCACGCGAGGCAGTCGCGGGGGCCCCGCAGGCACGTCTGCCGCCACAGGTGCTCGTGTCGCGGGGCCGTGGGGCTAAGTCGCAGTCCCCCGGCGGCTGTGACGGAAATCCCAGAAAGCAGGCGGCTTGTCAGCAACGGGAATGAGCTTCCCCCGGCTCTGGGAAGTCCAAGATCCAGAAGCAGCAACCTCGTGAGTGTCAGCGGGATGGCGGGGGAGGTCTCCAGGGAGCTGGGGGAGGGGAGGACGTTTCTGCCCAGGTCACCCCATTTGCCACGTGCAGCCCTTGACCCTGGGACAGGCCCGGAGGGAGGGGCTCAGGCCAGGGCTGCCCCCGCCTGGCCAACCTATCCCTGCCACTTCGGGCCACCACCTGGAGGAGACCAGGGCACCCCTTGAGCTGGGAGCCCTCTGCCCCCCGCCTGGCCCCGGGGGTCACGGGCACATCCACGCCCCCATCCTAAGTGTCACCGCTGCCTCAGAACAAGCAGCAGCGGCCTCTGGGACTGAGGTAGCTTCTGGGCCCCGGGCCCCACACCAGTCGGGGTTTCCAAGACTCAGTGCCACCTGTTGTCCTATCTCTGGAGGGGATGATGCTTTTTCTCTGTCCCTCTGCCGGTAAGCACGCTCAGGTGTCCCGAGCTCCACAGAAGACACCTTCCCTCGTCCCCGCTGCCATCCTTCCTTCTACTCCACTGCTGCATCTTTCTCCGACAAGGCGAGATCCAATCACGAACCCTACATCCCCACCCTGGGACCATTTGTCTGAGGGTCAGCAAGGCCACCAGTCCATGAGCTTCGCTGTCTGCCAGCTCCGGGCCACCTGACATACATGAGCTCACCACGTCTCACGCGGCCATGTGAATTCTCACCAGCTGCTTGGTTGTTCGAACCACTGGCCCTAAATCCTGCCTCTAACCACCTCGTCCTCACGAACTCTGCACACAAGCAGCCACCTGTCATTCCCTGCTGTCCCCACCCCCGCCCGCCACTCCCAGTGGCTCGGAGGCAGTCAACAAATATTTGTTGAATGAATGAATGAATGTTCAAACACCGTCACGGCTTTTTTGTGCCAGCTCCTCTAGAGAGCCTTCCTGGAAATGTTTATAATTTCATAACGAATACATTTGGAAGTAATGTTATATGTACAGGGTCTCGTAATCCCAGAATGCTTTTATGCATTAAGTAGCCTGAAAAATAAAATAGAGTGGAATTCGATACAATTCCAAACCCATCTATCTCGTGTCTTCATCCTTGCTGACAAAATGCCAATGCCTTCTTAAACAGGAGAGAACGCCGGCTACATATTAATTTGGTGGAGCTCACGAAGTACACTCAGGCTTGCCTAGTACAAAACAAACAAACAAAAAGAAATCAAGAAAAAGACAAAAAATAATCAAAAGGGATGAATTTGCTAAGTCCTGTACAAAATGCCACAGGTCTGGAAATATTTACTGAAATATTTACAGAACTATACACATGAAAGAAAAGCTATTCAGCAGACAGAGGAGAAAAAAAGACAGCCTCAAGAACAAAAACGGTGCCTTTTTAGAAAAGGTTCCAAAGAAATTAAGGCAAAAACTCCCCTAGGCCAACTGCAGGCAATGCCCTTGCGTGTATGCTGGACTCCATCCAGCAGTCAGGGTGCGTTAGGTTCTGCTGCGGCAACGTTCTGCAGACCTCAGTGGCATAACACACAGAGGGTGCTTCTCGCTCAGCCCACACCCCCAGCACCGGCCGAGTGGGACCCCAACCCCCACGTTCCCTTCTCCAGGACCCAGGCCGACAGGGCGGCCTCAGCTGGGGACATTACCCAGACGGGGTACACCGTGTGTTAGCTTTACGAGGTGCTGCTGAGAAAACAACGTGGGTCACTTCTGCTCGCATCTGATTGACGGAAGCAAATCTCGTTGCTTTGCCCGAGATCCTCAGGCCGATGGAGAACAAGTTACAAGGCAGAGAGGCTGAGTGAGGGTACCTAGGGCGGCTGGTCCCCCAGGGTCCACACGGTCACCACAGGTGCCCTTGACATCTGATGGAACAAGGAGAAACGCTGATTCAATCTCAGACGGCCTCTCTTTGCTCAAAATGCATGTACCCCAAACCCCTCAAAATATCAGGGATGAGCAGTAAAGAATTTTATCTTCCTTTTGTGTAACTAGAAGCCTCTCTGGAGTCAATCGCCTCATGGTCCAAAGTGGCTGCGTGTGCTCGGCCGTTGCATCTCTATTCCAAGCAGCCAGAAGAAGGAAAGGAGAAGAAAGAAGGACGTGCCCCTGGAAACCCTGCACACTTCCTCTTCCTTCTCGATGGCCACAGTCTAATCACATGGCCATACGTACCCGCGGGAGAGAACGGAAGATAGCCTTTGATTCCAAGGGTCAGTGAACCCCACTAAATGCCAGCGTCCTGTTGCTAGGGAGCAGCAGTGGGCCCCTGGCAGTCTCTGAAACGTTCTTTGCCTTCCTGCCAGTGCTGACAACCTCACTCTCTCCTAGGCCCTACCCTAGTCTTTGGGGTGCTGCCCTCACCCGCTACGTCGGCCATCAGGCCACGCCCTCTGGGTTTTGGAGGCTGGCTCCTCTCCTCCTTCACCTCAAAGATGATTTCTCAGCTGTCCACTCGCCTGGGTGATAATGTGCAAGCCACATCCGGCAAAAAGATGTGTCTAGCTTGGCTCGTATGGGGTCGCTCATATTGTTTTTAAATTAATGCATTTCCAGCATTTACATCAAACTGAAAACCTTCCATGCTAAAAAGAATCAATGAACAGAATGAAGAGGCAACCTATGCAATGGGGAGATATTTGCAAACCGCACGCCACATAAGGGGTTAATATCCCACATATATTTAAGGAACTCATACCACTCAGTAGCAGAAAGAAAAAATGGGTGGGTGACCTGAACAGGCATTTTTCCAAAGACAGACAAGTGGTACCCAACGTCGCTAACCATCAAAGAAACGCGAATTAAAATCACACCTGTCAGAATGGCCATCGCCAATAAATCCAGTGACAGGTGCCGGCGAGGATGCGGAGAAAGGGGCCCCCGAGTGCACTGCTGGTGGGGGGCACGTGGGAGCAGCCACGATGGGGAGCGAGACGGAGGCTCCTCGAAAAATTAAAACTAGAACCTCCCTAGGACCCAGCAATCCCGCTGCCGGGTATTTACCCAAACAAACCCACAGCACTGATGCAGACAGACACCCGCACACCCACGTCCCTGCAGCGCCAGTCACCCTCGCTGGGTGAATGAAGAGACATGCTCCATAATCAATGTGCAGACAGAGCACGACCCAGCCACAAAGGAGGAGGAAGTCCCACCGTTTGCAAAAACGCAGCTGGAGCTCGAGGGCAGGCGAGGGCAGCTCCCCACGCGTGTTCCACGCGGGGCTACGGGACCCGCCGTGCCGGAGCGTGTGCGTTTTCAACTAAAAATTTCCGCCGTGCAGAACCAACAGGCCTAACCCGGACCGTGGGCTATCAGGTGACCCAAGATGATCCCGGGTCAACCCGGGGCCTCGCCCATGCCACGGTGGCTTCTCCTGCCCCTTCCTCCTCCTGCGCCCGCCTGTCACTGTCACCCGGTGACCCTGTTCTCCGCCCGGGCGGGAAGCCTCGCCCTGACCGTGATGGGCAGTAGGGGTGGGAGGTGGTCACGCCCCTCCTGTGACTGTCATCCTCCTCCTGCACATCCCTTCCGGTCACAGCAGCCTCCCCTGGAGGGGATCTTTGAATATCGTGTTTAGTACCATTTCTGTCTCCCAGGGATGCTTTGATTGACGTTCAGCTGGAAGGGATGAGGTTGGGGGCTGGCGACCACCGGCCCGGGCTCCCGGGAAGGGCCAGCTGGTCCAGAGTCGGGGAGAAGCTCAAAGCCACTCTCTCCAGTGTCCCCGCCAAGAAGGGGACGGTTGGCCTGTTCTTTTCTCTGAGGGCGCGTCACCCACCCACGTGATTCCTTCATTAGGACGTCTCACCCAAGGGACCACGTGAGCTACATGGGAACAAGGCATCGCAACATATTAATTTGCAGAGGGGAAGAAACGATTATTAGTTTTAATTTAGATGCTTGAATGACACCAATGGTTTGAATTGTTTCACCAAGCACATACAACTTGTAACATTCGAATGTTTAATCTTCATTTAATGTTTAATTACATTTGAAGAGGCGCCAAACTAGAGCCTGCCAGAGAAGCCCGTTCTCAGAACGTCGCCGACTGGATGTCATCACCTCTGAAAAATCTTCACTTAAAAATTAGCGGTGTTAAATAGTGACGATACGAGATTATATCTAGTATTTTGCTTTTAAGTTAACGCGGATGTTGTTTTAAGATAGAAATTCTGCATCGTGTTAAGAAACTGCACTTTATTCAAAATGTGCCAAGAATTGTTAAAAGCGGATATTAATGATTATCAATTTTTTTTGAAAAATCTACCAAATTGACCGTTTTGCTTCTCTCTTTGTACTTATCGACACCATCAGATGTGTTCAGAATTTTCCTAATTTTAAACCACTCTGGCATGACAAGCCTGAACTGGATTGGGTCACACTTTCTTGCATTTTTAGTATAGTGTTAGAAACGATTTCATTAGAATTCATTTGATGACAACTTTAGAATTTTTACATCAATCTTCAGAAGAAAGTTTAGCTGGTAATATTCCTTTATTGTGATGTTTTTATCCAATTTTGCCATCAGTTATGCCAACTTCACAAAACAATCTGAGGGATTTTTCTTCTTTGTATTTGCGCTACTATAGTGATCTGTAAATGATTCATCCTTTCTATGTTTAGAAGAACTCATCCGTAAAATGCTCTGAGCGTGGAATCTTTTGGATGAGTGGATTTTGTTTGTTTGTAACTTTTACTATTTCGTTCGGGGCTCCTCATCCATCTACGGTTTCCCCTTCTTCTTTCATTCAATTTTATTCATGTGTTTTTTCCTTGAAAAGGATCCATTTCATCCAGATTTTCGAAGTCATTTGCATTATATATCATAGCACATCCTTTGATAATTTTTTTTTAAATACCCTCTGATTCCGCACTTCTGACTCCCTTTCCGTTCTGAATTTTGCTTATTTTCTTAGATTTCCCAGAGGTTTATCTATTTCGTTGGTCTTTTTAAAGAGCTTTCGATTTTTTATTGGTCTTAGATCTTCTAGCTCAATTTACGATTGTTCTTTTTGTTCTTAAAAGTGCTCTTTCCTGCTTTGCTTGTGTTTATTTTTTTGTCGACCTTCTCTTCCTAACTCTGGAGATCAATGCTCAGTTATTTTCACTTTTTCCTTGTTTAATCACTAAAGCATTTGAGACTAATTATTTTCCCCGAATCTAGCATTAGTTTATCCCATAAAATGAAAGATGTTGAAACTTCATTTCCACTTCCTTTGAAAGGGTTTATATCCACAGCTGAGTTTTTATGGTTGATTTTTTTTTTAATAACTGCTTCAGAGATTAGTTTGAATTAAAAATAGGTTCATTATACAAAACAAAAATCATCCAGAATTCTACCACTCAGATAGTTATATACATCTTTCCAATCATTGGTGCATATGGTTGCTTCTTGTTCTTTAAAAAAAAAAAAAATTGTATTATCTATTTTATCTTAAAAGCCACTTTCTTTCCCAGATATTGTATGTGTGATTGTTAGGGCCTCTTCCTACTCATGGGAGCTGTGAACTTTTGGAGTCCTACAGTAACTTATGTGAACATGGAGACTGCTTGACAGACAGATTTGAGACGATTTTATTGGGGTCTTCTCTTCCTCATGGGAGACAGAAAAGAGGAATTATGACAAAGGTTTTATATACGAAAATACGGCCCTGCCTTCCCTCTCCTTGAAATCGCTGCCCCCCTCATCAAGTTCGAAGACAAAGGAGACAAGAGAAGGTCCCTCGTGGCACCCTGTCCAGGGCCCCCGCGTCCTCCCAGCACCCCCAAACTGACAGCCAGAGCCACCCTTCACCAACGGGGCACAGCACATCACCTTCGTGGAGCCTCACTTTGTCCACCTGTAAAACGGGGACGAGAGTGGTCCCCAGCTCGTAGGGCACCGGTGACTTTTAAACAGCGAGCCTGGCACGTGATGACGGTGCCCTGGGTGAGAGCTGGTCCTGGTTCTATCCCGACAGGCCACGCGACACAGGCCGGGGGACCCCCGTGCCTGCAGCTCCTCTGCAGCTTCGCCTGGGGTGCAGTCTCCCCGTCCCTCAGCCGTCTCCCCGTCCCTCAGCCCTGCAGCCCGCCTTACCCTCCTGGGCAAGGAGGCACGGGCTGTTTGTCATGCCAGAGAGGCCGCCTGGCCTCGTTAGGGCTGTGGGAACACAGGCCCCCAGGGGCTGAGGCCGAGTGGCTAATGACTGACACATCCCTAACAGGCCCGCACTCAGCGGAGGTCGTCGGCCAGGGACGTGGCCAGCTCATCTGAGTGATGCCTGTGCTCGCTCGGCGAGACCACTAACGAGGCCGCCCTGCACCCCCGTGGGCCCTGTCTCTGCCCAGCCCCGCACACTGCCCAGCGGCTCACGCTGGAGGCCTGAGGCTAGCGAGGCCGGTTGACACAGGGCCAGGCCGGGCCCTCTGGTTCACGCGGCCATTTGTCTTTGGGGGAAGGGCCCCCCAGCACGCCCCCCTCGGCTCCCCACGCCCCCCTCGGCCCCCCACACCACCCGGCAGACAATGTGGCCTAGCTGTCATGCGCTCACACAATCTCACCTAAAACCCGGCCCCAGACGCAAGAATCTCAGTCCACAAATGAGGTGCAAATCGAGCTTTCTAGATGGTTCCACGGCTGACCTTTCTTGGTCTCTCAGCCCCATTTCCTGTGGGCGGTAGACACACAGTCAGCAGTTGAGACCCCGCTCCGGGCCGCTTGTCCCTGGACGGCCAGGCCCGCTCCGGGGAGAGCAGGGCCAGAGGGTGCATCTGTCCCCGGCCGCCCCTCAGGTCCTGGCGTCACCCACGGAGAGCACACGAGCGGTCACTCGGCTATTCCTGGCCCTCCGGCCCGGCTTCCCAGTGGCACCGTCCCCCCAACTCGACCCACGAAGCCCCCTACTTAACGGACAGTGAGCTGGGTGTGACATCACGACATCCCATAATATGAGGGCGGGGAGCCTGCTCCATCTCCTTGGCAATTCGTGAACGAAACAGAAGCCCATCGGCGGGGGTGGCTGAGGAGGCGGCAGGGGCCCCACGAGCACCCCGTGAACAGAACCCCCCGCGAACGAGCGAGGCGCCCGGGAGGAAACCTGTGGCTCCCGCTCCCCGCTCCCTGCCCAGCCTGCTCCCCCCACGGCACCTCACTGCCGCCGGGGGAGCCCAGAGATGGGGCTTGTCAAGAACCAAACCCACACTGACGTCCCCAGAACGCCAGCCACGCGGCCTCAGGGTGGAGTCATCTGGCCGCAAAAGCCTCCTCTAGTCCAGATGGGCATTGGCAGCCCTGACATCAGAGGATCGCGCCTGCCAGCCCGAGACACTCGGAACCCGCCACGGCCTCGGTCACACGGCTGTGCGTTTCAGGGGCTCCCGGGGCAGACTGCGGCCAGGTGCGAGTATGTCCCCGCTTCTCACAGACGCACCTGCACAGCAGGTGAGTGTGTGTGCATGAGGGTCCTCGGACACTCTCTCTCCCTCTCTCTCTCTCTCCCTCTCTCCCTCCTTCCCTCTTTCTCTTTCTCTCTCTCCCTCTTTCTCTCTCTCTCTCTCTCTCTCTCTCTCTCTCTCTCTCTCTCTCTCTCTCTCTCTCTCTCTCTCTCTCTCTCTCTCTCTCTCTCTCTCTCTCTCTCTCTCTCTCTCTCTCTCTCTCTCTCTCTCTCTCTCTC